>JALIZF010001099.1:0-149216 GCA_029948255.1 Telmatactis stephensoni
GAATTTCTGCATTTCTTTTTTGCCTATTTCGAGTTAAAATGAACAAGAACTGGGCCATTTTTTAAAACATTGAGGCGTCGTGTATGCTACTAATCTGTCATCACTCAAATGTAACAACGAATCTCCGACCACACAGCTTGTCACGCCAGAGGGTTCAGAATAGTCTTGTCGGGATGCGGGATTTGGTTGTTTTGATAGGTGGAAGCGAGAATCGGAATATAAAATTTCAATCACGAGCGGACGGAGCGGAGAAATTAAGAGAGAAAAGTGATAGTAACAACGGAAAGAATAGAAATTTCGAAAGAAGAAAGAGAGTAAAAAGAAAGAAAGAAGAAAAATGAAAGAAAGAAATTTGTAATGGCATTTTTTAAGATCCCACAGCTTTCAACAAATCCAATCGTTCGTCTTTCCCAACATCTGCTTGTTTTTTTTTCCACAAATTTACAACAGCGCGACACCCACTGCAAATGAACAAACAAGCAAGAATGGAGATAAGGTTATATAAGCACTACTAACATCGACTGATAAGGACCGATAAGGCGGTATATATCATGGTAAACGCCTGTAGATAGCGTAGAGTGGGATCACAAAAATGTATTTGCTAGATCCTTTGCTAATGTTTTATACAAAAAACTGGAAATACTCTTTAAGAACGCCAGCATGACCATTGGTTAAAAACCTTTATACATTAAATAAATAAAACAAAGAACAACTATCAGCCCACAAAGAAAATTAAACGTCGTGCCAGGTTTAGTGTACATTTCGCCAACGATTTTACAACTTTTGACTGAATCACATAAGCAAAAATTATATGAAGTATTGGGTATTCGACTTTAAATAAGTCATGTTCAGGACTGTTGACCAGTAATACTTGTACTATGTCACACAAACTATCATGATCAAATTTTATCGAATCAGTCTCACAGATTACCGAATTAATTGTAAAATTTTACTAAATACCCAAAGTTCCAACATAGTTCTGTTAAAATTAAATTTCTAAAATGTTTACAACCTGTCTGTAAATCATGTTGCAAATATATGTTTGTGGGACGTGAATTATTAAATTGTGGTTTTATATCGGTGCTACCGTTTGCAGAGGATAAGTGGCGTGACAAGCTGTGTGGTCGGAGATTCGTTGTTACATTTGAGTGATGACAGATTAGTAGCATACACGACGCCTCAATGTTTTAAAAAATGGCCCAGTTCTTGTTCATTTTAACTCGAAATAGGCAAAAAAGAAATGCAGAAATTGTGTATGGTCCATAGTGAAATCAGTATTGTTTCTTTGTTTCGTTGTTTCGTTGTTTCGGTGTTTCGGTGTTTCGTGGTTTAGTAACAGCCGCATATCATCGTGACCAGTTTTTAGCAAAATTCGAAACGCCACAAAACACATCACGCACGTACATAAGTTTATCATTTGTCATCACTTACAGCCGAAATTTTGTATTTTCTGTGAACCAGTAATAAAACACAGAAAATACCACGTAATTTTCTGGTCGCGATGCAATGTTGCAGTGATTTTTTTAAGACCATTAACTATGGAAAGCTATAGACCATGCAAACGCGATTGCGAAACTTGCGTGACATATGGTATAGTTTACGGTGCAGTTTCAATATCTAGCCGCTAAATAAACAAAGCTCGGGTCAAGTTGTCTAGAAGCAAGCTTTTGCTATCACAGGTGATATGTTTTTTGCTAAAAACTGGCCGGCTTATAATACGTTTCCACTCATTCTATAGTTTTCTGGACTCTCGACATGGTAGTCTTGACTCTCGACTTTTACTCTCGACTCTCGACCTGGTACTCTCGACTCTCGACTCTCGACCAAAACCCAAACTCCTTTTTTTCTGGTGGAAGAAAGATTTTAACAATTGCATAGCATGTATTACGACCCCTTCTACAACTTTGCTTCCCTGCATGTGGGACTTTCATTTTATGCTAAAGATGTACTTTTGCCTGATACGAAAACTTCGTTAATATGACCTACGTTAAGAAAACCTTCCTAAGTGTGAACTAAGCCAGTTAGTAGTGATTAAGTCAGTCAGTAGTGATTAAGTAAAAAATGTCCTTGAGTTGCGTCCTTGAGGATTATCATCACTGGTTCAACTAGATCGAGTATCTAATCCTAATTAAGGTAATATCTTTCACTACACTTCATTGTTTAGTGGGTCGTTTTCTTGCTTTGTGATTTTTGATACTTGATATATAATAAAACACTCATTTTAATACTGGCACTCTGGAAAAGCACTATGTTTCACTGGTCGACTATTTTGATGTTTCTTTCGCATTCTACTCGTGAAGCTGCATCGGTCATCTTGAGATTCTACTCGGCCCCCTCATGAACGCCAGTGAATAAGTTTGAAATGAAGTATTATATTACATTAATAGATAATTCCTGGTCTGATTTTGTTAGAAGACTCATAACAATCTTGCTTGATGGGGCGAAGGTTCTGAAAACAAGATCATAAATCGTAAAGCATAATTGTAAATCACATGCATTTACTCGAGTAACAGTCAGACCCCCCCCCCCCCCCCCCCATGTTGAGACCCATCTCAGATGCCACTCCATTACTCCCCACTCACATATATTCCGCATGCATAACGTGTGGAAGGGAATTAATTTTTGTAATAAAGAAAGTGCTCTGGTATTTAAGACAGTGGTCTTCCCTGCCAGATATTTTTCCTGTTTGTTCTGGCAAAGCAAAGTAAAGAAATAGAGAGATAATGTGTTCACCAATGCGCCGGATTATACTAAGGACATTTTCTGGCAATTAATGCTCAACGGACATTTGTTACTTATAAAGGCTGGTTCACACTAGAGGCGGAATCGGAATCGGAAGCAGAAAACAAAGGAAAAGACAAAAGAGTTAAGTCAAGGGTGTGACATAAGACATCGACATAAGCATCGCAAGAAACATAAGACCAAGCATAAGCATAATCAAAGACAAAGGAAAGAACAAAGAAAAACACTTTTCTTTTGTATTCTAATCCCTAAATTCTTTGGCGTTTTCTTACGATTCCGATTCCGATTCCGATTCCGACGCTAATGTGAACCAGCCTTTATATTTCAACAACAACAACAACAACAACAATATGTTTATTTAGTACCACAATTACATGAATAAATATTTTACATGAATATAACATAAAACGGAAATTAATTATTATTTATTAATTATATTATTATATTTCAAATTTACAGAACTTTTGTCAGTTTTGTAAAATGTTGTATGTATGAATGTAAATTTCTTGCAGCGTTCCGACATGGTTCTGTGTTGGGCCTTTCTTTTTTCTTCTTTATATACTTATTTGCATAAACATTGACTTCAAAACATCGAAGCTGAGACCGAAATGAATATTGGAAAGCTTGTTGTTAGGCCTCAGCTTCTAAGTTCGATATGGCCTTGAAAGGTAGAGGCTCTTTCGCCAGCTTCAGAACGACATTTCGCGTCAAAGGACCCCATTATTAGAGCTAATGAGCGAAATGTCGTTCTGAAGCTCGCGAAATAACCTCTACCGCTTTGAAAGGGTACCCTGGGCTCCAGGGGTTTATTATTCGAAGTGACTAAACGTCCGGCAGCCGGACACGGTCTTCAAATAACTAAACGTCCGGCAGTCCAATATTTTTCCACATTTCTTTTCTAAATCCAAAACATATTTATTCGAAAATGTTCTACCTTTATTTAGAATCCTCAAGCGCTTCCAGGCACGCAAAATTTTGGAACTTGATGCTTTTAGCGAACCCTGTACACAGAGTACGATGCCATCCAAGCGCGTGACACTTGGAAACTTTTCAGTCAATGACACTGCCGGACACGGTCTTCAAATTACTAAACGTCCGGCAGCCGATATTTTCCCACATTTCTCTTTGAAATATACCATTTTTCCTGGGAAAACATTCTATCTTTATTTAGAATCCTCAAGCGCTTCTGGAAATTGAAAAAAATCGAACGTTGTCCTTTCTGCCGACCCTGTACACAGAGTACGAAGAGATCCAAGCGTGACACTTAAAAAATTTTCTTCGGACACTACCGGACACGATCTTCAAATAACTAAACGTCCGGCAGTCCATCTGTTACACTCAAGTCAGCACAGCCAGACGTTTTTCGTCAAATTTCTTATCGTAAAAAAAACCAGGAACAGGTCCAATCAAGAGAAGATGAGGTAAGATACCCATTTTCTCTTGGTCCAATTTAGGGATGAGGGAGTGATGTTCGAGAAAGTTTAAATACCCTTTGTGTTCTCACGCCACTGATGCACAAAAACACAATTTGCGAGATCTTCTGTCACAGATTCGTATTTTTATAGCCTTGGGTTTTTTTACGCTAAGAAATTTGACGAAAAACGTCATGCAGTACTGACTTGAGTGTAACAGTCGGACTGCCGGACATAGTCTGTGCCAGGGTCAGCGGAAATTAAGGACAATTTTTTATTTATTTTTTATTTTTTATTTATTTATTTATTTTTAATTTCTAGAAGCACTTCAGGATTCTAAATAAAGATACAACGTTTTCCCAGGAGAAATGGTATATTTAATACAGATTTTTACCCAAAATCTACTGTCTCTGTCGCTATTTGCCGGTTTGTTTACAGTCCTCATGCCGGCTAATTATAAACACTTTTTGTGATCTTTTGCGACCTTTTTTATTGTAGACTGGTTCCATAGCTCATATATTGACAAATATATCACCGAGATGTCCAAAACTGAGTTAGATAGCTGCTTGCAGTTGAAACTTTTATGCTTGATTACTATTTCGTGCGATTCGTCACGTCCTCGAAAACCGCCCCGCAATCTTTAACAATTATTTTTCCACTAATATTTTTTAAACTTGAAAAAATTTGTAGAGGGCTTTTTATGTGCCAGTTGTAAGGTTTATTATTTGTTTTAAAGAGACTCCCTGCTCGTAAAATGTTTCACTGAAAGTTGGGGGGTTTAGCGCCAGTAACCACATGACCTCTTAGGGGCCTATTTTTGAATAAACCTAAGCGCGCGCTTGATGACGCGTAGCGCGCGCATTTCCGCTAAAATTTCTTTCAAAAACACACAAAATCCTCGACGTTTTTGCCTTGTTTCTCATCAAAATTGTTCCTTTGTAATCAGAAAGTACACACTTTTGATGGTAGATAATATGAACAACAGGAGTTTTAAGATATAACTGATTTTAACGCTGTTTTGAAAACTCAAATCTGCACTAAACGGTTCTCTGGTTCCGGAAGTGTCAAATTATGACGCACGGGAGTAGGGTAAGACGAAAATTAAACTGCATCCGGTTACTAAAAATACCACAGATGGGAATCATCACGGCGCGCGCCCCATTAACAAGTTTCCCTCTCTTATTTATGCTCTCTTGATTGAACACATTTGCGAGTGAGTGAGTGACAGATTTGCATATTTCGACCCCTCACTATAACTCGTGGATTTGCAATCCACGAGTTAAAAACTAAGAACAACTTCAATGCATTTATCAATCAAAAGTCTGACATGATTTTGAAATTAGACATTGATCAATAGGTCAACTGTTATTGCTGCGAGCGCGAAGCGAGCAGCGACACTAATCTTGCAGTGGGATTCCTGTGTGTCATGCGCGGCGTGTTTATAGACCAGCTCTGAACTCGACTGTTTGGCACGTACGTGGATGATTTCTGACGTCATCGAAATATACTTGGAACGATTGGAATGGATAGTCAGCGGTAAATCACCTTATGCCAAGACTGAACAATTACGCTCGGACCACGCGATTTCAAGATCAAGTTGAGGTTGGAATTGTTGTCTTTGTTTTCGAGCTAAGTTGTCATACAAAATCCACTTTTATGTTATGTTATTTATGTTATATGTGGAAGTCTTTATCAAGGTCACGAACTGCTTAGCGAGATATTTCTCGGGGAAGACAATGCTTATGAGTTTTAATTTTGATTGCTGTGTTAAGTTGTATTCAAATGTTCTCCACTTCAGAGAAGTAAAATCTCTTTGGACGGCCACATGAGACCGCTAAAATTCCTGGTGAATCGAAGTTTTGCTCTATTTACAGACTACTCTCAAGTAGTTCAGTTAAATCCACATATATTTATGCACATGAACCAAAACAACAATTCTTTGTTAGATTTTCTGTTATCTTTGTAAATTACAATGTAATGTGTCAGATATTTATCAATTAAAATGTACTTGAACATTTCTAAAAACTTGTGTTGTTGTATCAAGCCGCTAGTCATCCCGTTTGAAAACATTTTATATGGCTCGCAGTACTTCACTTTCTGTTAGAAACGGCTAGTAATAATCAAGTTATCCTCTTTTAATAAATTTCACAACTCTTCTGTTACTTTTTCTCTTAAATGATTACGAAAAATTGAAAGGCTTTTTTGCTATGTAACATGCCAGGTTTCAAAATGCATGCGGCAAAATTAATGTCAGTTCAAAAAGTTCAAGTTTAATTCAAGGTTTTTTCCGGAAGTATGCAGTAGCTAGAACACAACTGACCTGACTGACAACTTGACCGTGGAACAACCCACTCTTCGAACACTAAGTTTGCACTCTTAAACACATTATGTTTCATTTACATTATTTAGTTGTGATTATTTCAGTGGAGTGCCTGGAAACTAGCTGGATAGCTAAGTGCTCTTCCACTATAAACAATGCATCTACATTTACATTTACAATAATTTTAGAGAATTATCTGCAAGGTATTTCAAGGAAATTTCCTGCTTTGCTATTTAGAATCATCCTTCACGTTTAGAAGTGAAATCATCATTGATTGAAAAATTCGTAGCCGTTGAAAGTCCAACATGCCGGGCAGCTTGTCTTACATGCGTTCGTTAATTCTTTTGTGTTCTCTCGTCCGATCAGAGGCGTGTCCACAATCTGGACAACGAACACAAGGTCAGTAATGCATTGGTGTCAGGCCCTGTCTTCCCTTCTCCCCTCCTTCGCAGTCCCTCCCCCTACTTGCCCCCCTCCCCAATCTCCCCAGAGGACCTGATACACATGTTGTAAGAGTACAGACAATGGAAAACCGCCTGCGATTTCTTTTTACAACAATTATTTGTAGTTAAAAGATGTCTGGGATCATGACGCTTCCCATATTATGTGAACCGTCAATTAATCGTTCCGTTGGAATTTGGTTATTCGCTTCCGTCAATCAAAACAAAAATTCAAAAAGTTTCAAATTCAAATTTTTAATAATAATTAATTCTAATAACAAAAATGCATAAAACGTATCAAATGACCAAAACACGATCTTTAGACGATTTATCATAGCAAAATATCGTTTTATTAGTAGTAGTTTTTCGTCCTTTTGAATTTTAACTTTGATTGACAGAAGCAAATAACCAAATTCCGAAACTCTTTTCCAATGTCTAAGTTCCCATAGTATCGAAATTTGCTATAAGAGTATACACATTTGCCTCACCTGATTCCTGCTCCGTTCCAAATTTATTCACCAAATGTTTAACCAATCCTCGCACGACAACATCGTCTTTTTGCATGCCAGCCAACAATGCCGGTGCTAAGCCTTCATCTAATCCATCAGCATAGTCGTAGTTATAGTCATTTCCAAGATCAATTAGTTCCTTTGGAGGTTTAATCTCGTGTAAACTTCGTGGTCGCTCGATTTTTAGTCTTAAGAGGTCGACATCAACCTTGATTTCCTCATGAGACCAACTCGAGCGATTTTGTCGTGACCCAGACTTTCTTCTTCGCCTTACAACGGCACAACTTTCCAAGTTTCTGTCAAATTTAACTTTCGTTACGCGTTGAACTTTCAGCTGTGGAGAAGCGTCAATCTTGATTGGAGATGGAGATTCGACGGCACTGGTGGAGCTATCAAAGTGTGATCGAATATCTGACGCTTTTTCATTCGCAACTTTTTTGGAGTATCTACGTGCCATTTCATGTACGGTACGTCGTTGATCTGGCTGAGAGTCACCCTCAATATCTCCTGTACTGAATCGATTGGTTCTAGGTGTACGAGGCAGTTCAAATACCTTTTTACCACGTCTTCGATCCAAAGAGCAAGTTCGATGTTCATAAGTAATATTCATTTTCGAGAACTGAGGAGTTTGTTTTGCGAAGGCAGCTAATTCAGCTTTAAGATCCCGCTCTTCTTCGTCAACACATGTATCTTGATTTTGTGTGGACGATGAGATCGAGCTTCTAACTGGTGGTTGTGGAGGTATTTTTGGCTCACCATTTAATTTGCTCGAATCAGTACTAGGCTCGTCGTCCTCTTCAAGGCTCTTCTGCGGTGGCCACAAAACGTTCAAGGGTTTAACTTGTTTAAGTCGTATCGCTGATTCAAGTAACTGTGCACTGTTGATAGTTCGTCTTGTCTCGTCCAGTTCACGATCTATCGATTCCAGCAGTTCATCCAGAGCTCGTCCCTCCTTTTTTGAACCTTCTTCCTCTGCTGAAGCACGGATACTGTCATCCTGCATATTCAGGACTGGGTTCTCCGAGGGAGAATAAGGTTCGCTAGAGCTAAACGCCCTGGCTACTTCTCGTACTGTCCTGTTTATCTTTGAATTTTCCGTAATATCACCAAGTTCTCTGGTCATGTCCAAGTCACTGTCAATAGCAGTAAGACCAGTGTTACTATTGTCCTCTGAACTACTTCGTAAATCACTAACTGATGCACTTTTATCAAAAGACAATCGTCCTTCCACGACTTTTGAAATAGTTGTGGTTCGTTTAGGTATCCAGGGCACGTCTATAGTTGCACCCACTGACTTAATTCTACCTTCCTTGGCGTAGTCTGTGTGCGGCTTTGGTAGTTCACGGTCTAGACTATTCGTTCGCAGACGAATGATTTCATTTGTAAGTTCTTCTCCAAGATCATCTGTATTCTATTGGAATAATAAGGCAACATGTCATTTGTTTTTCAACAAAATAGGTGGCATAGATTTGGGTGAACCCAGGAATTCCCATGTGGGCTGATCGAGGGAATCGCTTATCAGATGAAGTTTAGCAAGGGCGATTAGAGCGAATATTGAAAGGGGGAACGGCAGCCCTCACCTGTTCATCTTCCTCAGTCACAAATACAACATCACTTGGTGAAAGAAGCCCGTCATGTGGGTTATTGTTCTCATCCTAGTGTACACAAGAAAACATCAATTGCAGTTTACATGTTCTTTTAGCAAATTGGTAATAATTATCATCATAATTTGGTGTAGCTCATATCACCCTTCCTTGCAGAACAACTGCTGAGGGCACAGCTTAACGTGGTCGAGTCAAGGGGTATATACGCTTTCATTTACGAAGATAGTAACAGAGGTATATACAACAACATGTAGCACAGCTCAGATCGAAACTAGTTCGTTTTTACTGAGGAAGGAAAAACAGGAGTCATCGGAGAAAAAACCCTCGAAGCAAGGGACAACGAATTGATTATCAAACTCAAGCCACATGCGATACCCCGTCCGGGAATCGAACCCATGATAACAAAGTAAAAAAGGTACAATTACTTACTTCTTTGCTTTCTTCAGAATCGTTTGTTAAATGCTGCAATAAATACATGTTATAAGACATCTTTTGGATAATACGGGTAGAGTTATTTTAGGGTGGCCAATGCATCTTCCTGGGTTCCATGGGAAAGAGAAAAGTAGTGAAATGTCCGCCTTTACTGGTATTAAACATCAAATATGGGGTTTATTGTAGAAACTTCATAATTTCATGTCTTGCAACTTTTATTTATTTATTTATTTACAAGCTTATTCCTTCCAGTGAAGGCAGGGTCACCACAACAGCTTTCGCCAATTACTGTGGGCCCTGTAGTGTTATACTTCGACATTCGACAGCGCCCATTCGTGGGGATTTTCCGGCCAAATAACAAACTAATTCAGGTATACTGTATTTCAATATTTCTTGCTCGGGTCTTTTTTTTCCTCTTCTTCTTCTTCTTCATTTTGTTGTTGTTGTTGTTGTTGTCGTTGTTATTGTTTTGTTTTGTTTTTGTTTTGTTTTGTTTTGTTTTGTTTTGTTTTGTTTTGTTTTGTTTTGTTTTGTTTTGTTTTGTTTTGTTTTGTTTTGTTTTGTTTTGTTTTGTTTTGTTTTGTTTTGTTTTGTTTTGTTTTGTTTTGTTTTGTTTTGTTTTGTTTTGTTTTGTTTTGTTTTGTTTTGTTTTGTTTTGTTTTGTTTTGTTTTGTTTTGTTTTGTTTTGTTTTGTTTTGTTTTGTTTTGTTTTGTTTTGTTTTGTTTTGTTTTGTTTTGTTTTGTTTTGTTTTGTTTTGTTTTGTTTTGTTTTGTTTTGTTTTGTTTTGTTTTGTTTTGTTTTGTTTTGTTTTGTTTTGTTCGTTTAGATTTGAGTTTAAAAGAGATGAAGGTACACTTACTCTTTTGGGAAAACCTTGGCTTGATGACGAACCTAAAACAGTTTATAGTGATATAAGAATAGCAGTAATAATAATAATCTAATGATTCATATAGCGCCTGATCAATAAAAATTGTCTTATGCGCGTGACAACTTATTAAAACCAAGAATGATAATAACAAGTCTAGAGATCAATAATGATAAAATATGATGATGATGATATGATGATGATGATATTGACGTGGTTGTTGATAATGACTTAGTTGAGTTGTTGGTGGGTTGGTGGTGACTTTTTTTCATATGTTGACGATATAATGTTTTATTCGATCTCGGTCAAATAATAATGTTGAAGTGATTACGTTTTGTCGATGTTGTTGTTACAACCGCTCAATGATAAATGACGACGCTAGTACAGTTGTAATACATTTTTGTTACTGCATTGCTAGTGTCCTTATTTCGATGTTATATTCTAACTTGGTTGTTTTTTGTTTTTTTTTTGTTGTTTTTTTTTCTATTACTGGAAACTAACATTATCTAAAAAGGGGTACAAATTTTATATTCTGAATATAAGTTCATATTACATTTTCGTCATAATTAAATTTTACGTTTAGAAGACAAATATTCAAATGCTTACTCGTGTTGTTAAAGGTTTAATAGCCTTACCTATTAGCTCTCTGTTTCGTTAAATTAACTTCACGATTGTTTATAGATATTTATTCCAGGATTAAATTTTAGATGTTAAACAAGGTGAATAACTTCTTGCTTGTGTGGGATATAATGCGATTTAACCACCACTACAGAGTGGCTTTGCTGGGCTGATTTATCTGTGAAGCAAGCGATAACCAATAATTTGATGGACTACAGTGCACTGCAAAGAGCTCAAAGGCAATGTATATTGATTAACCGCTTATTTTTTAATTGTTACGGTACCATTTATAGTCGGTTAATACGAGTTAATATCATTATACTATTAACTTATTAGTTGTTATAGAACGTATTATTAATATTATTATTTGCACTGCAAAGAGCTCTAAGACAATGTAAGTTGATTAACCACTATGCTACCTATTAATAATTGCTAAAACTACATATTTGTTTGATATCAGTTAAGGTGACTCTCCTGAATTTTTTAGTGAGCGTACCTTCCAGGTTTGAACAGCTGGTAAAATTTCATACGCCATTCAATTGAAACATAAATAAAACTGAAAGTTTGCTATGAAATAGATGTGGTAGTGATCGGAGTTGCCATGGAAACATAAGGACGCGATGTTTGAATATAGACTTATTTCTTGAGACCAGGAAAATTTCATGATCATAAGCATCGCTTTATAGGATTCATACATGTATGACGCTCGAACAGACACCACCATTTGAGTAGGTTTCAGAGCTCGGAGTAAAATTTAAGTATTTATCCACGTAAAAGATGAATTAAAACTCTGTACCTCTATAACATTTTGAGCTGAAACGAGTTTGTCGTAAGAACCGTCAAAAATCGGGATGCTTATAAAAATCCCCCTCATTTTTACGATTCCTACGACAAGTGTGAACAAGGCTTAATAGTGTCATCCTGTTCAAATCAGAAACGCTTATTTTCTAGGAATACTGCCGACCCGTTTTATTGTTTAGCTTTTGCTTTAGTTTCGCATCAAAAACTTTACTCGGAAATTTCTCGAAAACGGTTTCTGAAATTTTACCGGTAAACAAGAAATATATTTTGAAATGGCGCCCTTAAGTTGCTATGGCAACTCTGATCAGGACCACACCTAGTTCATAACAAACTTTCATCTTTATTAATTGAATGGTGTATGACGTTAATGTACTAGTGGCTTAAACTTGGAAGATACGCTCTCTAAAAATCACAGGCGCGCCTCCCTAATATTATTATACTATTAATTTATTAGCTGTTAGAGCTCGTTATCTGGTTATTCTTATTTTGTTATCAATTTATAGCCTGGCCTTTAACATTTATTCTAGCGGCCTGTTATCCCCATTAATTATGTTGTAGCGCCTTTTTATCGCTGTACGACATCGATTTTCAAACTGCTACTTAACGGCAATCGTTTATTAGGCCCATTATTGCATGTTGCAATCACTCAAGTGTATTAAGGCCTGGGATTTTAAGGAATTTGTCTTAACGATTGTAAATTTGCTTTCGTTGTGTTTTAAAAGGAAATCCAAAACAATTCGTGGTTACATGATATATTTTGTGAAACTTAACATTTTGGTGCGGTTTTCTTCTTACGAGATTGGTCATGTGACGTGTTACGTCACAAATCACGATTTTCAGTTTGCGGTTTGAGACTTTCTTAGCGAAAGCCTTCGATAGCTTTCATAGAGAGTCCCTATGGAAAATCCTTCGCCAGTACAGTATTTTACAAAAACTGGTTAGCAGTACGCCACTGTATGACAAATTTGAGTAAAAGGTTATCCACAACAATCAACTTACAGACACTGCAGCAGCAGGCCTAAGGAGACCTGGCGCCGGACACTTGAAAAAGAGTTGAAGCAGAGAGGCCTGACCCTACAAACAGCCTCTCCAGATAGCAGCCGATAGAAACAATTGGCGCTCCCTGCAGCCGCTCCATATTAGGGGCGGAGAGGAGTAAATAAATGAATGAATAAGATAGCAGGTCACATTAGCGATTAATATACATCGCCATTATACACGTTTAATGGTACTAAAACACATGCAGAAGTAACACATAAAGACAAGACTTGAAATATAGAAACAACTCTGATTCCAATTGTCTACGCCACCGCAAATTGAAAAACGTGATTTGTGACGTAACGAGACTGGTCTTACCCGAAAGTCACCCCAAAATGTTAAGTTTGTCCAAAAGAAAGTTTATCATGTGTCAAAAAGTCATTTGTTTTTTGCAGCAAAGCATTATTAAGGGCGATATAACAGATATGGACAAATCCCAGACCTTAACATGCATACTTATAGGCGTTATCGTTGAAGTGCGACCTGTGAACGAAACCAGCACTCACACGGACGTCAATCAAATCACTCAAACAATACAAATAGCAATTCTCAAGAAAAACGCGTCAAATCTGCAAGGAAAGTTTAGATAAATATAAACTTTAAGTGAATAATTTACTTTATCGTAAATTCGAGGCAATCGTGGTAATCGCAATTTGTATCAGTCAAGTGATTTGATTGACGTCAGTCTGAAAGCAAGTTTCCAAACGAGACTTCGAGCTTCACAGGTCTCACTTCTACGATAACGGTAATAAGAAATTCGTAAACGGACGTGAAATTGGGACAACGAGACTAGACCATACCTTTGACGCTATGTCGTCGTGTTACAGGTGGGCTATGAGACTTTCTCCCAGACTCTGTTTCTATGGCAACACATTACAAAAAGGTTAGTAGAGTAGAGTAGCTATAGACTATCAAAATGTGACGTCAAAAATAAATAAATGTTTTATTTATTAAATTTTGATTCTCATTTTCGATAGGGGGGTTATGAAAGAAGGCTATATGTCAAATAATTTTCTTACGACGCGTACCTGAATTGTCGTCTTCGTCTACATTTCCTTCTCCAAGAATCAAAGCCTTCGCCTAATGATAAAATTATATCTTGGTATATCTTTCTCAAGATTGTTTAATGATAGGCATTCAAACGCAACAGGAGTTCTATCCAAACAATACGCGTTCCAAAATAAATTGTCCTTGTCCAAATTCAAGCTAAAAAGTTACATCAGTTCTCTTCGGCTGGAAGATTAGAAAAATCTTTAATTGTGTCGAAGAGAATTATGCCTCTCTGTATAAATAGACGCTTTAAAGCCTTTTCTGAGAATTGTTTAAAACTTGAGAAGGACAATTTAACTTGGAACGTGTTCCAAATGTAAAGGGTTTTTAGTTACTTTGAGTGGGACTTCGGCCACCAAGCTTTCTACAAGCAGTTTCTTGAGCGCTAATGTCCACTTATTTTTCTGGTCCATGCTACGCGCCTGAGAGAGTTAGAATTGAAACAATGGAAAATATAATTAATTCTACAGCATCAGGTGAAATATACATGTATATATAAGTATAATTTAGCTATGTAATGCTTACCATGAAGGCATAGGTCACCTTTTGGTTATCGAATCGAATGATTTGAAAAGCCAAAGGCTCCTTGGGTAACGATTCAGTCATCATCATGTTGGAAAGCTGAAAACAATGAATAACCGTCAAATAAAACTGTATTTCTCACAGGATCCCAAAATGAATCTGATTACTTGCCAGCAATGATGCTTTGCACGTGTAGCCGTTTTCTCTTTCTCTCTTTTTCGTGATCAGTAAGATTTTTTCAAAAAGAAAGAGGTATCTGTCTGTTCTTGTACCAAGCACTCGAAAAGTCTCCTGTAATCAAATAACGAGTCCCTTTTCAATCAATTCAGTAATAATGGTAACTAATAAAAACGTACGATGGATTTGCGTGCTCAATAATCGACCGGGGCTAAGAGACTACTTATCTTTAATTCTTAGGAAGAAACGTTGGCAATGACGGTTGTCAGAGAGGAGAAACGGAAAAACAGTATATTTAAGATATGATCAGTATATCCAGTAGTTGCAATACAGGGCCGTAGCAGGCCTTGAAAAACTGGGGAGGCACACAGTCACCATGCATCATGTGATGCATAATTAATATTTTGTTATTAATTTAACTTTATTTATCTATCTATCTATCTATCTATCTATCTATCTATCTATCTATCTATCTATCTATCTATCTATCTATCTATCTATCTATCTATCTATCTATCTATCTATCTATCTATCTATCTATCTATCTATCTATCTATCTATTTATTTATTTATTTATTTATTTACAATTCACTTTGATATCAAGATAACTAAGAAGAGATCCTATTCTAAGAAAGCAGTAACAACTACTGTTTTATATGGTAAATAGTTTGACCAGAATTCATGTAAACACGGATACGAGGGGTGTTGACGTCTGCCTATGACTAATTAAATATTCGAACTGCCGGTGTTTAGGCATATTTGTTTATTTATTTTTTTATTTTTTTTTATCTCCGAAGATGAAGAAAGGGTTAGATATAGTAAACTAATAATATGCCCTTTAAAATGATAATAATGATGATAGTATTAATATATACATATATACACACACACATAATTTATAATGATCTATATTATAGGTATGTAAAATTAAGGTTTTCACAGAAAAAAGATATCTAAATATGAGTTATACAACAATAAAAGCAAAAGTATTCATATTTCTAGATAATAGAAATAGGATAAAGAGGATTGCTGTGGATCAGTTAATATTGTGACAAATAATTTTTGTTGAAAGTCTTTTTAAAACAAGATTTAGATGAAATTTTACGAATTAAGAGGGGGATGTCATTCCATAAATATTTGCCTTTAACAGTAGGACAAAAGTTTCGAATGTTTATTCTGAAAGACGATTTTTTAGATGCTCCGAAGATGTACTTCGGGTAAAGTAGTTATTTTGCTCAGAACTAAGGAAAATTCAAAGTTATAGGACTTATGGTCACAAAGATGGTCATAAAAAATAAGCAAGTTTGTAATTTAACTATATCCGCAAGTTTCAGTAATCCAAGTTTTGCATAGTACGGAGTAATATGTTCTTGAAGTGAAACGTCACAAATAATTCTGACAGCCTTGTTTTGCAGTTTGGCCAGATCAGATAAGGGGGTAGATGAACTCTTACTAAAAGCAAATTCTGAATTACCAAACATTTACGAATGGCTATATGCCAACAAACTTACCCTCAACCTAAGTAAAACTAAGGACACTAAGGCCCAGGGCAAACGTTGAATCTTAGTCGAATTTAATTCGTCGAACCTATTTATTTTGAAATAGGCACATGAATGGTGCGACGTTTGCTGCAATTAAATTCGACTCAAATTAATTGATTCGACTCTAGCAGGGGTTCGACTTGCCAAGTCGGATAATGCAACAGCGGTTCGACACAGGTGCGACGTTTGCTACCACGCTGGAATGAAGTCGACTCTTTGTCGCACCTATTACTCGTGCCCAGGCCTTTAAGCCGGGAACGAGTTATAAACTGCAAATGTTTTTTTTCCTCTGTTCGTCCTCAGCTACTTCTGATTGGTTAAGAACGTAAAAACAATGCCCTTCATTCATCACTTTTGAGCGACTGCGAACGCAAGCCAGGAACTTAAGGAATGCAAGATGGCCGACTACAAAGAAAATAGCTTTCAGAGACAGGCTTTTCCTGCAGTATAGAACAATGTAATTTGGAGCTTTTAACTCGAGATATACCTATATACTTATAAGAGCTTCAGAATGGGCTGATATTTTGAGCTTCATCTTCAATACTTTGACCAAGTATCGAACTCTAAATGGAGTACTTGAAAGCCGAGGCCCTCGCGATAACGACTATTTCCTATGAGCTGGAAAACTACGAATTTCTCATCCTATATATTGCTAAACGAACATACATAGAAGCAAGTCAATTATATTCCTCGTTGGTGAAGCATTCAAGAGATCTTGAGAGGTTTTTGTACTGAATTTAAATTTAATATCGGAATGGCATGAAACTAGATTCCATTGACCTTGTATTTCGCGTTTGGTCACGTAACGTCTTTTATTCATATATAACACCAAAAACATCTGAAACATGAACGAAAAAATACACGATTTGTTATTGTGTCAAATATGCCATCGTAGAAGTCTTTACAGCAAACAATTGAGATATATAGTGAAATAAGAAGTTGAATAAACTGGTATATTTTTGCATGTTTGAGATATCATGCATGATAATAGAAAGACAAAGGGAAACACTAATAAAACTGTTGACAGACAAACTGACTAATCAAGATATTTTTACTCGTGCCCAGGCCTTTAGGCCGGGAACGAGTTATAAAATGCAAATGTTTTTTTTTTTTTCTCTTTTCGTCGCCAGAAGAGGCCTTTCTTGCGCAATCGGTCACGTGTTAAAGCTCCTGATTGGTTAAGAGCGCAAGAAACAATGCCTTTCATTCATCACCTTTGAGCGAGTGCGAACTCTTCGAAGGTCTTCGAAGTGAACGCCAGTCAGGAACTTTAGGAATGCAAGATGGCGGACAGCCCAAAAAATGGCTTTCAGAGACAGGCTTTTCCAGTAGTGAGACAATAGAAAATGGAGCTTTTAACTCGAGATATACCTAGACACTTATAAGAGCTTCAGAATGGGCTGTTATTTTGAGCTTGATCTCCAATACTTTGACCAAATATCGAACTCCGATGGAGTACTTGAAAACTGAAGCTCTCGCGACTCGTAACAATTCCTTTGAGCTGGAAATCTACGAATTTCTCACCCTACATGTTGCTAAACGAACGCATATAGAGGCAAGTCAATTATATTTTTCATTCAAGCATTCAAGAGATCTTGAGACGTTTTTGTAATGAATTTTAACACAATTCTGGCCAGACAATTTATTTATATATTTTCATGGAATCAAGGCTCTATTTGACCTGATGCGTTTGGTCACGTAATAGATAAAACATCTGAAACATGAACGCCGAAAAAATACACGATTTGTTATTGTGTCAAAAACGTCGTTGTAGAAGTCTTTACAGCAAACAATTGAGATATATAGTGAAATAAAAAGTTGAATAAACTGGTATATTTTTGCATGTTGGGATAGAGGCAAACACTAAGCTGCTGACAGACAAATTGACTAATCAGATATTCTCTAAAAAGGTCAAAAATGGTCTTTATTATATGTTACGGATATAGAGGCAAGTCAATTATATTTTTCATTCAAGCATTCAAGAGATCTTGAGACGTTTTTGTAATGAATTTTAACACAATTCTGGCCAGACAATTTATTCATATATTTTCATGGAATCAAGACTCTATTTGACCTGACGCGTTTGGTCACGTAATAGATAAAATATCTGAAACATGAACGCCGAAAAAATACACGACTTGTTATTGAGTGTCAAAAACGTCGTTGTAGAAGTCTTTGCAGCAAACAATTGAGATATATAGTGAAATAAAAAGTTGAATAAACTGGTATATTTTTGCATGTTGGGATAAAGGCAAACACTAAGCTGCTGACAGACAAATTGACTAATCAGATATTCTCTAAAAAGGTCAAAAAAGGTCTTTATTATGTTACGGTTAAGTGAAGAATGCGTGAAACGGCTCGGGGAAGAGTACGCACGGGGCCGGTCACTGAAGGGCTCCCGGGGCACGAGTGAACGCACGTGTGCGTCTTGTTTAGTTTAAGGTTAGCCGATTCAAAAAAGTTCATTATGTTACGGTTAGCTATTTCCCGGAATGGTGAAGAATGCGTGAAACGGCTCGGGGAAGAGTACGAACGGAGCCGGTCATTTGAGCCTCTCTTAAAAGGGCTCCAGGGGTACGAGTGAACGCACGGTGCGTCTAGTTACTCGTGCCCAGGCCTTTAGGCCGGGAACGAGTTATAAACTGCAAATGTTTTTTTTTCTCTGTTCGTCGCCAGAAGAGGCCTTTCTTGCGCAATCGGTCACTTGTTAAAGCTCCTGATTGGTTAAGAGCGCAAGAAACAATGCCCTTCATTCATCACCTTTGAGCGAGTGCGAACTCTTCGAAGGTCTTCGAAGTGAACGCCAGTCAGGAACTTTAGGAATGCAAGATGGCGGACAGCCCAAAAAATGGCTTTCAGAGACAGGCTTTTCCAGCAGTGAGACAATAGAAAATGGAGCTTTTAACTCGAGATATACCTAGACAATTATAAGAGCTTCCGAATGGGCTGTTATTTTGAGCTTGATCTCCAATACTTTGACCAAATATCGAACTCTCAATGGAGTACTTGAAAACTGAAGCTCTCGCGACTCGGAGCAATTCGTTTGAGCTGGAAATCTACGAATTTCTCACCCTACATGTTGCTAAACGAACGCATATAGAGGCAAGTCAATTATATTTTTCATTCAAGCATTCAAGAGATCTTGAGAGGTTTTTGTAATGAATTTTAACACAGTTCTGGCCAGACAATTTATTGCTGGGAGCGAAGCGAGCAGCAACACTATTCTTGGTGTGGGATTCCTGTGCGATTAATGACGTCACCTTAATATTGATCCGCGAACTCGATTTTTATGTACGGTGGTATGTTCATGGCGAACCTTGACGTCACAGGGATGAATTGGGATTCCTGTGCGATTCCATTCGAGAGGTTTTATGTTTCTCGAAGTATAAAGAAAGTCACAAAATGCTAAGTGATATTTTTTCGAGAGGGCAATGTTCTGTTACGGGTCATTTTGCGTGTTACTGTTCGAATCGAAGCTCGTCTACGGGCCGAATCAATTCAAGCCAAGATAATAAGTATGAAGTGAGGTCGCGCTGAGAATCTCTGCAATATATTTGGTTACTCTATGAAAGAAAATTTTATACTTTGTATGTGATGGAATTGTATTTATCATTCGTTTGATCTAAAGCGTCAAATAGTACAGTAGACAACGCGGCATCTTCGACCGTGATGCAACGTACAACTATAGCTTTTAAAATCAGTTAGTTTTATAATCATTGCCAACGCTAGCCGTTTGTGATTGTTTGAAAAATTCCTGAAAATTGCTTTACTCAAAGTGCTAAATATTTTGAACTGTGTGTGTCCAACACTGATCCTGGAGAATTATGTTTTGAAGGTCAACTAGCAGTGTTCGTCACACAACGCACAGGAGATAGACAAGAAACATTTCATATATATCAGAGAAAGCGGTGTACTTTCGTGAGTTTTAGGGGAACAGTTCTGCTAACGTGGATACACCAGCTGTTTTCTGCTCGCAGCACTTCACTTTCTATTAGAAATGGCTAGTTTATATATTTTCATGGAACCAAGGCTCCATTTGACCTGATGCGTTTGGTCTGGTCACGTAATAGATAAAACATCTGAAACATGAACGAAAAAATACACGATTTGTTATTGTGTCAAAAACGTCGTTGTAGAAGTCTTTACAGCAAACAATTGAGATATATAGTGAAATAAAAAGTTGAAAATAAACTGGTATATTTTTGCATGTTGGGATAAAGGCAAACACTAAGCTGCTGACAGACAAATTGACTAATCAGATATTCTTTAAAAAGGTCAAAAAAGGTCTATATTATGTTACGGTTAAGTGAAGAATGCGTGAAACGGCTCGGGGAAGAGTACGAACGGGGCGGTCATTGAAGCCTCTCCTAAAAGGGGCTCCCAGGGCACGAGTGAACGCACGTGTGCGTCTATTTTTAAATGTATTCGACGCCACTTAGATTCGACGTTTGCCCTAGGCCTAAGTATATAGTCTTTCAACCTCGCCAAAAGGCTAATTTTAACACGTATATTCCTCTTTCGGTTGCTAATCAATATCTAGAACAATCCTCTAGTGTTAAGTATCTCGGTGTTATTATTGATTGTCACCGCCTATCATGGCATGACCATCTTGATTATATATGCAACAAGATTAGTAAGAATAATATTAATATACTGTCTAAACTTAAGCGTTTTCGTGACTGGCATTCCTTAGTATGTGTTTACTATTCTCATATATCCCTATCTAATTTTTATGGTTACACAGAGGAGGAGTGAAGGCTATCCCAGAATGCTTTGCGCCTTTGAAACATGGTTTTGTACAAAATTTATGCTGGAAACGGAGCTAATTTTTGGCCGTTGCATTGAGATGCAGAAATGAATTCTTTTACGAATAAGAAGAAGTGGTAAAAGAGCTCAAATTATTACAAATTTAGCTAATTTTGACATTTCTAAAGGTTTGTAATTTAGACTTGAACTTGAAGTACATTGAGGCCTGAAGAAAATACCCAATATTCAAACATCGCTCTCTTTAAAACGGATCAACATAAACTGGTTCTGATTATAGTGTCTTACAGAGCGATCCTTCCCCTTTTTTGTAGTCTCAAAAATACCCAAAGTTACCCAGGATTTCAATTCGAAATTTTAGAATTTATGCGGGATGTTTTGACGTCAAACACAAGCAGCGTGTATCCGTTGTTGACTAAACCACTGGCTCAGTGTCTGGGTTTAAAATCGCGTCAATATGCATCATAGTAAAATAACACTTTGCTCTTTAGATTGAGAGAGTAATTCAGGCATCATATGAAAAGCGCAATGATAAAAATGCGATATGTTCTTTAGAGCATAACGACTATAGCGCTCGAGAAATATACTAATTTCAGTCCGTGACCTTTGGCGTTATCCGATCCTTGCTTCGGTGTTATTTACATTCTCACTCTAGAGTTTCATTGAAGTTTGTACTTGAATGGCTAGCAATCCAAAATTAATTAAAGATTTAGTATTACAAGTTTAACTTTATTTTACATGTTGCGTATCACATATTTCGAGAATTAACTGCTCACAAACTTGGACCATGCAGTTCAATCACAGGATTCAACATAAAGCGTCGCTTCATCCGGCATATTAATCTTAACATTAATCATCTTTATGACAAAGAATTGATACTTCAAGCTACACCATGAGTGGGTTTCCTTTTTCACAAGCAATAGACGACAAATTCGAAAGAACTAGCTTTCCTCACATTGCTTCGCTATCGATGCTCTTGCTTCGGTGACTTCAACACAGTGATGAATGTGCGAAAAAAATTGACAATATACTTCATTTTGCAAAGCATTCTGGGATAGCCTTCACTCCTCCTCTGATGGTTACATTTTATGGGGCAATAACTATGATAATCCTTGAGGTATGGTGAATAGTGATTTGTTGCTGCCGGCAGTTCCTGATCAGCAAGAGCAGAGGGAATGTCACGAAATTATCTGTTTAAGGTGTTGGATATTGATGAAGATTGTTGAATTTTTTTATCGCGTTTATTTCTAGTTCATCGATATGCGAGGATGGCTTCCTCTTGTTTATGATGAGATTAATATTATCCCACATTTTTTTAGTATTTTTTGAGCTGGTCAACACATCCTTGTAAAACATGTCGCGGTATGCTTTATTAATTGAAGTAATTATGTTACGAATTAGCTTATATTTTTCAAGAATGATACTGTTTTTTTGTAATCAGCCATTGTTTATAGTGTCTTGATTGATTTTTTTTAGTCCTGAAGTTATCCAGGGTTTTTGAGATTTATTTTTAATTTGACCGATTTGAGAGGCGCATGTTTATTGTTTATGTTATTAAAGATGTGGAGAAATCGATCATAACTTTAATTTACATCCTTGCTGCTATAAACAGAAGACCAATTTTGCTTTGCTAACTCAGATATAAATAGTGCACTGTTGAATTTTTTGAAATCTCTAATATTCTCAGCCCCTGCATGCAAGACAAGGCCTCTTAAACTCAAAAAGCCACACACAAAAAATGGCAAAATTTGGCCTGTACTTTTATCGTCGAGAAGCTTTACTGTAACTTGACTAGGTTTAGCAGAAAGTTTTGAACAACAGTAGCACAAATATGATGGGCGGATCCAAGAAAATGAGGTCCGGCGTCACCCTGTCATACTTGAAGTTAAATTGATTGTTTTATACTAGAATTAATTTTTTCAAGTAAATTTTTCAAGTAAGTTCCAGGATAGCATGAAGTGGGTTTGAACGCATTTTCTGATTGGCCAATAGACCATTGGTTTATTTTAACCAATCACTGCTACGCTTCAAGAGGGCTTCGTGCTGTCTCCCTTCTCGAAAATTACTGAAACCGCTCCTGAATATAGCACTTACTGTTTTTGATGTACAATTAATAAAAAAAGAATGAATGCATTCACGCAAAGTCGCCAGAGAAAGGACAACTGACGAGAGTCAAAAAGAAAAAAGAAAACTAAGCTCTTAACAGATAATGAGTTTTTCGTACTGTTGGATTTACAAAGCGGATTGAATCCATGCGTGTTACATGTACAGTGTCTAGAATACACTAGGTTCCCAAACATTACTCAGGCATCCCAGACACTGCACTTACCTCGAGAACAAGGTTACCATAGGTTGTTAAATCTGGACCCTGCAAACATCAAAGTAGTTAAAAACACAGAAGAAATATCTAGTCCACAATAGAGTTTGTCTCACCTCAAACTCTGAAAGCTGGCTCTGTATTTCCTGCAAAGAGAACCACGTCCAGTGGTGTAAGTATAGCATTAGATTATGCTTCCACGCCTGCCTGCCTGCCTGCCTGCCTGCCTGCCTGCCTGCCTGCCTGCCTGCCTGCCTGCCTGCCTGCCTGCCTGCCTGCCTGCCTGCCTGCCTGCCTGCCTGCCTGCCTGCCTGCCTGCCTGCCTGCCTGCCTGCCTGCCTGCCTGCCTGCCTGCCTGCCTGCCTGCCTGCCTGCCTGCCTGCCTGCCTGCCTGCCTGCCTGCCTGCCTGCCTGCCTGCCTGCCTGCCTGCCTGCCTGCCTGCCTGCCTGCCTGCCTGCCTGCCTGCCTGCCTGCCTGCCTGCCTGCCTGCCTGCCTGCCTGCCTGCCTGCCTGCCTGCCTGCCTGCCTGTCGTCGGTCGGTCTGTTTTCAAGTGCGAAATAAGGTGCATACTATATGCATTGTAGTGCGATAACTTTAAAAACTTTATTCCACACTCCAAGAGACGGTTGTTACATCATAAGTACTAGCCTGGACGTGAAGGGTAGCTTCGTGTTGTCTCTTCATTTCGTTGATGTATCGAGCAACGCCGGTCATCGCAAACAGGGCATCCTGAATACAAAATCGAACAGTTAACAAAAACTATCGAAATAAAATAACCATACAATGATAGACTTACACAAATGATCTCAAACCCTTCCAAGTCGTTCTCCTTGTCAAAGCGTTTTTTCATCTCCTGAAAGTGAATGACATAATGCCATCGATAGTGCTCCTATACCTCAGCGGTTCCGACAGAAGGCGTACCATACGATACACATAATACGAGTTTATCCTTTACCATACGATACACAACCCCACAGCTTCTACTAGTGCCAGTCACCTCATCTTCGCGGTTAGCAAACGTACGCACAATTAACTTTCCAATCTTTTAATTCACGTATCCTGCATGACAGCTTGTATGCGACAACACACAAACAAAGTACCTGAAGTAATAAATGGTACTTTAATATTCTCTGTACAGGCTTCAAGAGATACGAACCAAGTGGTAACGAATGACCAAGATTCATCTGTATTTCCTACAATAAAGAAAATAATCAGTAAAAACTGAGAACGAACAAGCAGAGATTCTAGAGATAGGTAAGGGAGCACTTGAATGAAAGCAAAATCTATACCTGGATAAACATGGCTGCTTCTCTTTGTCTCGTACACTGCGTAAGGACTTCGACAGACCTAAAAATACCAGCATGTGTATATTATAAAGATGCTTACAAAATGTCAAAGAACAAAATGCCACCAAAATTTGGCCAATGTATCTCAGCGACCTGCACTTTGGGAGAGGTGACATTTTGATCAGCGGAAATTATAAATGATAGAATGAACATTCATCTGTACTGGTATGTATTATAATGTGAAAAGCGAAACTTTAGAACTCAGTACAATTACTCAAGACCAAGATCCCAGTTGGGATTGAAAGCTCGTTGCTCCAATCCACAAGTAATTGTATTGAGTTCTAAAGTTTAGCTTTTCACATTATGAAAAAAACATAGTTTTTATAAATAGAGAAGCTTTACTGCAACGTGTTAAAGTTTCCCCACGAGTTTTGAGCTATGGCATCACAACAAAAAGATGAAAACAAGCAGCTTTGTAGTTTTTCCACGATGTCGTGTGGAATTTCATGGAAGTACACAAAGCGCATGCACAGCTTTAAGCGAACAAAATTCTCCTTCCCGGTGTCCAAAAAGACAGGAGAGAGTTGCGACAGGATCACGTGACCTGCATTTCGTGCTTCTCCTACCACAGTCTTAAAATTGATATCGCTGTACTGAAGTGATACATACTTAGGGTAGTTGGTGCAGTACTCTGTGTAAGTTTCAAAGCCTGATTCCTATAAAAATTACAACGAAACAAAGAAACAAAATGAGAAGAAACAAAGTAGATTCAATCTCGCCGATGTAAAGAAAATGCGAGCAATATTGATAATACATACGTTTTTAACAAAACAGAAAATGCGAGCAATTGATAATACATACGTTTTTAACAAAACAGTCTGCTATTTCAACGGGGTCCTCGTCTGAATTTCCCAACTGTTTGAGGAATTCCCTAAAGAAACAAAGCAGAACATCGAGTTGTATAATGTCTCTTTTAATGCTCGAATTTTTTTAGAGAAATCAAATTAAGTCACTGCAATATTTCTATGTTGCGACACAATTGCATTCTACATCTTCTTTGTTGTTGGTCTTAATTTGTTCGTGCACTGATAAAGGAGGGACAATCCTCCGTCAACCAACGATCGATCACAATAACATCCAGTCCCTAATGATATTAATAAAAATTCTTTATAATTTACATCAAAAAACATTTACATGGCAGCCCGACGGTTGAATTGCGTAAGTGGGTTACACGGAAAAAAAGAACGCAATTATATATAAAAATTTATCTGATTGGTATACTACATTTATATAATAGAATTACAATATAATAAAAATACAATTTTTTAAATCTTAATTATAGCGTATGCTTCTTCATGATGAACTTACCGGTTGAATTCATAAATTCTCTCAATATTTATGAACAGGTGCTGGACGTTCTCTTTGGAAATGGGGCAATTTTTCATTCGCATACACTTGAGATAACCCTACAAGAACAATGCTATTATTCAGCACTGTAAACTACTCCAATAAGTGATAATCGAAATAAATATATCTTTCTTTATAATAAATTTAATTTTGGTTTCTCTTATCAGCACGCATTGGTAGATGACAACTTCTATTGTCTATCACAGCAACAGATTCTATTTGGATTGAATTCTGTGACGCTCACAATTTGAAACGTATAACAATTATTCACTATTGTTAACCAAGCGCAGTCAATGCGTGCATGGTGTACAAGAATTCTTGTACACCAAAAATGAAACTAAAGGAGTCCCAGAGCACAAAATCGTCAACATCGCTTCAATATTTACCTAACTTTGCGTTTATTTTAAACCACCTAAAAAGTTTTCAATGATCATGAAAATGTGTGTGCTTGAAGTGTATTAATCAGTTACGGTCCTCAGGAAAAATAAAGATAAAATATCAAGCAGTTTTGAAATAATCGCATGTTTTGCGAAAAAGCCCGTAAAACAGAAGAAAATGTAAACATTGAGTTTTCAGCTTCATTCCCATATCATTCGCTTAGGCAAAATCGCGTTGCTGTATATCCTTCTAGTTTTGCCATGAAGTAATAGGGGGATATGAGAATAGAGTGTGCGATTTTGGGGGTGAATAAATATCCGAGAAGTAGTAAAATTTGCTATTATTTGCTAAATTTGCTAAAAGGGGAGTGTGGTCTTCAATTTTTGCATAAATTATACCCTTAATTGAAAGGACCTAAAATATCTCCAAATCCGTCGTGTAGATTTTAGTGAGACTTCTTTCAGAGGAAGGCAAACATCCAAGGTATGTGTAGCATCGAGCATTTCCTTAGCAAATGTATTTTAGAGCCAAAATTCGACCCGAAGCTAAAACACATTTGACGTCATTATCACGTGATATTCCGCCCAATCTCCCCAAAACGCATTCAATATTGTATTTACAACAAGTGCGTTATATATATATAGTTTAAACTTCTAGTTGTTGCGCATTTCAATGGAAGCGAATTCAGCTCTATACATGCGCGGTTGCTTAACCACCCATAAAACCATTTTACATCATTAGAGCGGTTTTTATATGAGTGGGAAATGGTATGGTCCGTACCGTGACCTTGTCAGTACCGTAAATTCTATAAAAACATTCGAAAATGCTGCCGTAACCGTAAGGTACCGTTGCGGTGACCGTACTGTTTCCCACTCATATGACAACCGCTCTATGTCAACAAGTTCCATCGATCTTTAGGAACTTCCGTGTCGATGTCACTTCCGTAATTAAGAAGGATTGGGGAAGCGAGCATGGCGAAGAGTTTAACAGTTTGACGTTGTACTTAAAGACGTCTCCCATTTTTCATTCTTGTTTTGTTAATGTGAATCTTTAAAAGGTTGTATAATGTAGGCAAAGGTATTTATAGCTCTAAAAATAATTGTAAAAAATATACATACATGCATAAAATATAACTGATTGCATGCCCAAAAACAAGCAAACGACGTAAGGGGCGACTTGATGAAATATGCATGTTTATTCAAATTCTCTCTTAAAATGACCAGACATTGATCATTTAGGTGCTGAGAAATCCAATGATACCTTTTTTGGACGGCAATTTGAGAGAAATCGAGAAAAAATCGTCACTTACATCATGGGCACTTGCCTTCAATTATAACTTTTGCACAAAAAAATTGAAACCTTTCGAAGCAACAAATAGAATGGAAGAAAAGCTGGATGAATTCGACTTGATAGAGGAATTAATTGAAGGATAAACCACAAAATGGATGCTATGATTACCTCAATAATTTCTTGAAGGTTACTAACATACGTTTTCTCGGTAGATAAGATTTCTTGCACTACTTTATCAATCAAGCTAATTGTAGATCCTGTAGATGTTCTTGCTAGCGTTCTGTCTTGTGGTGTCATCAGCAATAAATCATCTTCAGCCCAGAGAGAACTAGAATTTTCTTGAGAACTTTCAAGATTTTCTGAATCTCTTTTTTCATTGTTTTCGGTCAGTATTTCAGTGTTTTTAGTGTCATCACAAGATTCATCATCCACAGGTTTTGGGCTAAAAAACGATGATGCTGATTTGGAAGAGAGTTTTGACTTGATGTCATTGGATTTGTTCTTCTCATTCTCTGATAAACCATCTGGCTTCAATTTTTCAATTGACCATTTTAGTTTCTTCTTTGATGACATGCGTGGAGGCAACAGACCTTGGAATTTTGAATCTCCATTTGCTGGCTTTTTGAGGGATTTGGGAGAATCAGTCTCAGTTTCAATAACTGTTGATATAGGTGGCATTTCTTTAACAAAAAACCAAAACTTTATCATCGATAGTTTATCAAAACAACATTGTACTATGTGCTTTTGGCAAATGGATACCTTAAGGGTGCTGGGACATATCTCGCTACTGAGCAACGTGGTTGCCATGTTGGCTGTAAAAGCGAGTGCCAGATTTCATTGACGTCTTCGATTTTACGATTTTTTGAGAACTGTCACTTGTAGAATGCCCCCGTTTCTTTGGGTCTTAAAGGTTCGCGTTTTTATCGAGAAAGCGGGAAAAATAATATTCTACAACACTTGATACTAATCTCGCAATCTGATTGGTCGATTAGAGTGTGTCAATAAGAGGACAGACACACTGATGACGCGTTTCGGCGCGGGAGATATATCCCAGCATGTATGCAGTACTCTATCATAGGATAGTGAGATATGTCCCATCATGTATGCAGTACTCTATCATAGGATAGTGAGATATATCCCATCATGTATGCAGTACTCTATCATAGGATAGTGAGATATGTCCCATCATGTATGCAGTACTCTATCATAGGATAGTGAGATATGTCCCAGCATGTATGCAGTACTCTATCATAGGATAGTGAGATATGTCCCATCATATATGCAGTACTCTATCATAGGATAGTGAGATATATCCCAGCATGTATGCAGTACTCTATCATAGGATAGTGAGATATGTCCCAGCATGTATGCAGTACTCTATCATAGGATAGTGAGATATGTCCCAGCATGTATGCAGTACTCTATCATAGGATAGTGAGACATGTCCCATCATGTATGCAGTACTCTATCATAGGATAGTGAGATATGTCCCATCATGTATGCAGTACTCTATCATAGGATAGTGAGATATGTCCCAGCATGTATGCAGTACTCTATCATAGGATAGTGAGATATATCCCAGCATGTATGCAGTACTCTATCATAGGATAGTGAGATATGTCCCAGCATGTATGCAGTACTCTATCATAGGATAGTGAGATATGTCCCAGCATGTATGCAGTACTCTATCATAGGATAGTGAGATATGTCCCAGCATGTATGCAGTACTCTATCATAGGATAGTGAGATATATCCCAGCATGTATGAAGTACTCTATCATAGGATAGTGAGATATGTCCCAGCATGTATGCAGTACTCTATCATAGGATAGTGAGATATGTCCCAGCATGTATGCAGTACTCTATCATAGGATAGTGAGATATGTCCCAGCATGTATGCAGTACTCTATCATAGGATAGTGAGATATATCCCAGCATGTATGAAGTACTCTATCATAGGATAGTGAGATATGTCCCATCATGTATGCAGTACTCTATCATAGGATAGTGAGATATGTCCCAGTATGCATGCGGTACTCTTTCATAGGATAGTGAGATATATCCCAGCATGTATGCAGTACTCTATCATAGGATAGTGCAGTATTTTACTAAGACCCCACCTAAATGAGGAAATATGTTTCCAGAACTGAACATCACTAGCATGTACACTTTTGATGAGAAAAAGGAAATCCGATTGAGGGCAGACCCAAGGGGAGGGTTTAAGGGGTTGCAACCCCCACTATGAAAATGAAAAAATGATGGTCAACTAGAATTGCCCTATCGCATAATGACGTCACAGTTTGTTTACATTGGGGATAGATGCTCAGAAACAGTGGAAATTGGGACCTACTAATATTCCTTTTTGAAGTAGAACTTCAATGTATCAAGTTTTGATATATATCATGTATCATTGATTGCTCATCTGCATTTTATTTGATATGCAATCACTCTGATCCCCTCTGGCGACCATAATCCTTAGCGTCAAAACAATAAAATGTTTTGGTGTGACGTCATTATGCGATAGGGCAATTAGGCTCTATTTTTGCTTTCACTGCCATCATACAACCCCCTGTTTGGGATGCGCATACATAATCCTAGATCTGCCCCTGCTGATATGGAACATGTTCAATTTTGTTAAAGTCCCTATCACCCCTAGCCAGGAACTTCATCAAATCATTTCTTTGTGAATGGAAAATATACCTTGTTAAATATTTCTTGATGCACACATTTCCCTTTAGAGAAATTAAGCATTCAAAATTAGAAAATGCAAATGAGATGACGTCAACCCAGGAATTCGATACCCTATTTTCTTTCAAATTTTCAAACAGGTGCATAAGAGTTAAGGAGTAAATATTTCCATAGTGTGTAGTTTAGCACAGAAAACCTTTTTCAAAAGGTAAAAATGTAATAATTGCTTATAGTCATGTTTTGTATATTTAATAATTCCTGGGTTGACGTCATCTCATTTGCATTTTTTCATTTTGAATGCTTAATTTCTCTGAAGGGAAATGTATATATCAGGAAATATTTAACAAGGCAGATTTTCTATTCACAAAGAAATGATTTATGAAGTTCCTGGCTAGGGGTGATAGGGACTTTAATATTTTGTCATCACCAATTGCACTCACTCATGGTAAGAAATATTTTAAACATCCTTACAAACTGCACAGACATTAGTCATGTTGTGGAAACCTGTTTCTATAAAGTTTAGCCTCCAAGGAAACATTTTCATGAAGCATGTTTCTGGAAATGTTTCTCCTTTTAGCAGGGGCCTAAGTGAAAGTATAGTTTATGTTTCTTTAGAAATGCATTTTTCTATGTTTTAGGTTGTATTTTAGCACATCCAACTTACTTGCACCATCTCCCTGGTCAGGTATACTTATCAGGTCTGCCATATTAAACCCAAGGCAAGATCTGTAACCAAAACACAAACAGTTAATCAAATTTATACAAATTTATACAATTTCAGCATTTATACAAATTTATAATCAAATTATACAAATTTATACAAATTTCAGCATTTATACAAATTTATACAATTTCAGCTGTTCTCTGTTCTTTGGTGAATGATGTGACACATCCAACCTTAACACAAAATTCCTGCTGCCCCTTATCTGTAGAGAATATGATTATGTATTACATAACAATTAAAATACTCTTTTATGTTAGTGGGAAAGAGGTAAAAAAATGTTTTTAAAAAGGTAACTTATCTCATTAATCAAGGACACAAAAAACATTGTGAACTTTAGAGAAGAGAGTTGATATGATAAAATTTATGACAGGTAATACTTCAACCTGTCATTTCAAAACATAAATAATTCATACTATTTTAAATTTTGAACAACGCTAGGCTTACTATAAACTTCATTATATAATTAGCTTCAATTTTCTGAACATATTCAATCAATCGTTGTCTGCCGTTCTCTGAAAAGAAAATTTCAAAAATCTAGCTTAAGAAATAAACATATCGATTTATGTCCTAAAGAAACTTGAGTTACCTTCAGTTATTATTCATTTGCTTCCATCATGCGAGTAACTTTAGGGATTTACAACGTTTTAAACAGATAACAGCGTATAATCGAAATGAAAGAATATCATTTAAAGGAATCTGTTACAGTTGGTTTTAATAGATCAATACTTTAACACTTTAAAGGTTTCCAAACGCGAGAAAAACCTATTAAATGCAGTCACGGACATTAACAATTAATTTTTCTTATGCAAAGCACAGAGCGCTTGTCGGAGACAAAGAGAGGAGTATGTTTTCTGTGAAAACTCCAGTGAAAACACAAAAGGCACAAAACATCGTTGGTTCTGCATCAATTACTAGAAATCCCATGCAACTGCAAAAACACTTCTAGCCAAATTTTTGGTAATCTCTTACTCTCAGATGGCCTTTTATATTTTTTTCAATCTATATGTACATTTTTTCCTCCAAAATATTTTAACTTGCATACTATGTTGAGCTAGAATATTACGTTCTCTTATAATCAAAACAAATAATGGCAACGGCGTCAAGAAACTCAGAAGAACTTTTGGTTTGGACTATTCTTCAAAGATCCAACACGATTGTCCTGTTATAAAACATGGAAACCTTGCTTTTAGCTTTTGCACTATCTTGAATATTACCTCGGAGGCCATGAATGCATAAATCTCTGCGAAAATTTAGTGGCGAAAGCCTTCTTACAATTTCATGTCGATCTAACGAATTTGGCAATTAGACACATAGCTGTGTAGTTCTTTGAAAGAGCAACAGGTTTGATTCAAATGAAAAAGTCTGATACAGAAATTGACCATAAAGATTTCTAAATTTTCACAGTTTCTGTTCACTAATATTGTGTATTCTTCATCCATAATGACATCGATTTTTTCTTTTTAAGTACTTTGTCAAGATACACAAAACCATCTAATTCTAAAATTCAGCCAGTGTGGCATTCACTTTCACACAATCCTCGATGAATTAACGTTGGTTTTTTGTACACATTTAGCATGTCAAAGATTAATATGTCGATGAGATTCGCCGGGTCATATTTGTTAATGCCTGTGTTCCTAGCAAAGATATTTGACATTATGATGCTAGTCTTCAGTATGTCTCTTCTTGGACGATGAGCGCCTTATGAATATTTACTTAATTCAAAATTGGTTTCTACAAGAAGTAGAAAATCATAAGCGAGATAAAAAGAAAGTAAATCCGCAAACTCTCGGGCCCTTGCCTCGCTGGTCATAAAAACCAAAACATATTATCTTGTACACAGTAAATCTGTTACCTTCTCTACACCCCAAATTCATGATAAAAGGCTGCCAATCGTAGCCATGAAGAATAAACAAGCTAACAGTTCTTGTTCACAAATCTTTGAAGACCCATAAAGTATGTTCACATCGTCTGTTTGTTTACTAATCGACAACTCTGTGCATCGTCCTCCAAAGAACTCAATCAGCTCTGTTCACGTGTATAGCATCACACAGTATACCAGAATTGTAATGCTTTGATCTATACGCTAATGAAGTCCAAACAAATACTCTTCAAGACCACAAAACAGAATCCCAATAATTTTCTTGCCAAAATATTATCCCCCCGACATCTATCGACAACCCCTAAGAAGCATTTCGGGTAATAAATCTCTTGCGTGACAGAACAATGCGTGACATAATTTGGATGTTTTCATTGACTGGCAAACCAACATTTCCTTTCTCACACATGGCGACAACTTCAGAAATTATGTATTTAGGATTTGTTTTCTTTGTGGCTGTGACCTTTGGTCACTTTTATCAAACTTTATTATAAAATGTTCGTGTTGCCTGGATGGACCCAAGCATAAAAAAAACAAAGGGCAGATCGAGTAAGGGAAAAACGAAAAAGAGAAAGATGAAAGAAAATAAATAAAAATATTTAACAAAAAGTTTTTTATAGACAAAGGACTATAAGGCTCAAAACCTCAGTAATGTCATGACTCTCTTTGTTAGTTTCATACATGAACGTCCCTATAAACTGTAGTTTCCGTTAGTCACGGAATAGATGGCATTTAGCGTAAAAACATTTACCGGTGTCAAAGTATGTGAAAATGTTTTATGACTGAGTCATGGTGGTGCCGTCATACAATCATTACACCACGTGACAGACGGCTTCATTTCATTTTTTCTTAATTTTATTTTTATTTTTTTCTCATTCTTTTTATACACATAAGCCAAATTTATTGAAAACTTTAAAGCGCGAGCTACATTGGAGACGAGAGTTCGTGTCCCCATAAATTTTCTAACTGTGGAAGGTTCTTACAGCTCCAACGGTTCTCTCTCCTCAAAAACTTTGCCAGTCTCCCCTGCTCTGGCTCCATGACGCACGGGCTCAAGGCTTGTAACTGTTATCAATGTAGAGTGTTATAGTCGACCTCAAGTGTGCCTTCCAGATAACCTTTGATATTACACTGAATGAAACCACAGAAACAGAAACAGGAAACCAAACTATATTGAACTATCATAGTGGGAAGGAGAAACCACGGTACATAGAAAACGGTAGCGTGCAGGAATGACAAGTGATCTACATTTGATGTTAACGCTTATCAATATAGATAATGACCGCGCGACCGGGATAACATAATCATAGCCTCCTCCGCAGCCAACTCCTTTTTTAACTCGTGGATCGCAAATCCACGAGTTATAGTGAGGGGTCAAAATATGCAAATGTGTCACTCGAATATTGTTAAACTATGCTACTGCGCATGTTCGACGTGATTGACCGCAGGCCGAAAGTAATGTGGGCTCTGGTTTACTCCCGAAGGACTCCCGACCTATTCACAGATCAACGATATTTGCTTTTCACTATTTATGTTGAAATCAGACTAGACAAAATTTATATTTAGTTAAGAACAGAAAGACTATACAGAACATATGTTTCAAAATAGCTAGCTAGAAGGAAAATCAATGAATTTTACTGTTGTTACTATTAAGGAAGATAAACATGTTGGATATATATGCCGTAAATAGTTTGATAGCCGAGTCAAATAGTGCCGGAGAACACACCAGCTCCAGTACAAACTGAACATTAATTAGTATATGTAATAGGACTCCACGCTGTCCAATTTGAAAATAATTAGACGAAAAAACTTCCGAGGACTGCCAAAATTGGACGAGGCCGTAGGCCGAGCGGGGTAAAAAGAGGTCTGGGTCTGGACTAACATTTGAAGTGCGCGCGGACAAGACCGTTTGCTTTCGGCTTTTGAATTCCATTGTTTAACGCTAATCGTCTTTCCGTTAACAACCAGGAGCCAAGGCTCACAACATGCTATGCAGTGCATTTGAAATTCATATTTTATGTTTGCGGGTTTTCACTGACCTTTTTTTTTAATGGGAATTTATCAGTTCAAAACCGGCTGCAGTGGACTTAGAAATTGTAAAGATGGATACAACTCCCCCTCTCCCTTCCCCCCCTAAAAAATCAATGGAATTTCTGTGCGTAATGGATATGAATATGATGACGTCATAGGACTCTGTGACTTCTTCAATCAGCCGTCTCGAATTTTGTCGAAACTAGAGAGATAAATAATCAATAAATAAATATAGATATTTAATGGATAAATAAAAATAAAATCACTTAAAGAAATGTAAGCAGTCAGTACACTTGGCCTGTAAGGGGTTTTCCCGTGAAACCGTGAAGCGGACAATTTTTATTCTTTGTGATCTGTGATCAGAAAGAAATAAAAGCCGTGATTCGTGCGTCAGCCAACGGCCGTAAAGCATTTAAAAATTGATTTAAAAAGTAATTTCCGTGAAACGTTCTACCAGGAGTCCATTGGAGTCCATTACTAGGAGTGTAAATTTGGTCGCTCACCAGCACAGTCAGATAAGAAGCTATTTTTAGATCGAGCGCACGGATGGTTGCTATGGCAATCATGTCTAGTAGTCGCAATTTCGGCTCGTAAACATGGCGGCCGTGTACCAATCGCTCTGGTTGACATGGCATACATTCTTCCAATTTTCACTCTCCTCGTAGTTAGAATCGTTTAATGAAGAATTATATAATGGAATTTTACGAGCGCGCGATCTGATTGGTCAATTAGCCATACTTTATCAGAGTACAGATAATAGAAGTGACGTCACAAGATCAAAATCCTTTACTCACAATCTTTTTTGTGAGTCCTTCCAGTCTATTTCATTCGCAAAATAACCAAAACTTTCATCAGTAAACACAAGAAAATTTATCCCTTTATTGCACAATCCCTCGCGACCAAGTCAAAATGTCTGAAAATTCCCGCCATTTTCTGTTAGCGGGGACGCGCGCGTTTGTACACAGGGCTAATTACTTATAAAGAGATATGTGTAATAAATATGGCTTCTCCTCAACTATACAATTTACATCGGAAATTGTGGAAATTTAGCTTAGAATTTAAGAAAACAAGTTTACTTACCGTCTCGTCGTGACATTTGTCGATTTTGCGCGTTCGTTTTAAGCCATCTTAGGTACCCCCTCCCGTTCCACTACGTAAATTTACAAAAATCGACAGATGTCAAGACGAGACGGTAAGTAAACTTGTTTTCTTAAATTCTAAGCTAAATTTCCACAATTTCTGAAATAAATTGTATAGTTGAGGAGAAGCCATATTTATTACACATATCTCTTTATAAGTAATTAGCCTGAGTTACCTGTGGTTTGTACACCCGAACGGCGGGAATTAGGTAATGCGATGAAAGAAAAGCAAACCTCTTTGCTTTTAAGTTGATTTTTATCACAAGTATACGGTGGCCCACAGGGGCAAAACACAATGCAAAATTCCTTTGAAAACACAACAAAGTTTCGTGGAACACAACAATCTTTCACTGAACACAACAAAGTTTCGTAGAACACAACAAGCTTTTACTGAACACAACAAAGTTTCGTGGAACACAACAATTTTTCACAGAACACAACAGTTTCGTGGAACACAACAATTTTTCACAGAACACAAGAAAGTTTCGTAGAACACAACAAGCTTTTACTGAACACAAGAAAGTTTCGTGGAACGCAACAAGCTTTCACTGAACACAACAAGACCCAACAATGTTTAACAGTACACAAGTCTTTCACAAGCAACTAATTAGTTAATGAGGATGAGAGATTTCTTTCAGATTTATATATTAATGTCGTTTTGGTTGAACATTTTTCAGGTCCGTGGACGTGGAGCTTCAAAGTGGACGAACAACGCTAATTGCTGCGAGCGAAGCGAGTAGCAACACTAATCTTGATGGGTATCCTGTGTTTTATGTGAACGAGAAGAACTGGACTTATTATATGATTGAGTCTGTTTTCTTTGTTATTCATAGGACTTTATATCACTAAATTCACGATGATTATATATTCAAGGGTTTTATATAGAGCTTCTCCGGGATGTATCTGTATAAATCACTTGAATTTATAATTCCCGGGATTAATCTAGATACATCACTTGAATTTATAATTTCGTTCCATACTTCCTTAGATGATTTATGTGTGGACATCAAGACTTAGAAATTTTCTTAGAAATATACTAAGTAGCGATTTGGGTGGAAAAAAAGTCTTTGATAAATGACAGAGATTCGAACCCGAGACTTTCTGCACTCCTATACCCGCTTTTAACCACTATACTACTGAGCTAACTGATGGAATCTTCTCAACAAAAAAATCTTTTGTGTGTTATCATGAAGTTCGTTAGTGTTTCTCTGAATAGAATTGAAAAACAATTATTTAAGGTTTCCTTCTGGGAATTCGGTAACAATGATCTAATTAGTGATTGTCTTTTTGAATCGCTTTTGTGTGAAAACCTCCTCAATCATATAATAAGGCAGATAAATACCTCGAAGCTCGGCTTTTATCCATATACATCCCTCGGGCCTACGGCCCTCGGGATGTATATGGCTAAAAGCCTCGCTTCTCGGTATTTATCCCTTCCATACTAGGTGAAAAAAATCTCGATCGCTTTCTTGACACGCGATAATGGATCGTGACGTCATAAACACGAACTACGTGCAGTTACTGCGCACATCCAGCATGCATCACGTGCATATATCGACATGTGCAGATAACCACTACGCAGCCTCGTGGTCGATCCTGTTGTCATTTGCTTCGTTAATTGAAGACACACACTTGAAGTTAGGCCATAAATGTCCAATAATGCGAACGGTCCGGCTCTATATGTCCGTGGAAATATTCATCAAGGTCATGAGCAGTTTAGTAACATTTCTCGAGCGAGGCAATGTTCGTTTATAAGTTTTTCTGCACTTTTATGTGCTCAATTCTGTCCTATTACTGTTGATGACATACTGGTCCAAGGTGACAAAATGTATCTAAATGCTTTTGAAAGCCATATAATCCCAGATCAAGAGCATATTTCTCAAAATTATTTGCCTAATGTTATTTCTTCGCCTTTTGATTTCGATAGCACTAGAGTATCGTCAAGCGAAACGTCTTTGGGGACAACATAGCTGGCAAAGTCAAACCTTGAAATTTAATACCGCTTCGCCCATTGAGGTGACGAATACCAGTCTATACCTATTATGGAGACTAAATATTGCACACTTTTAGTGTTTGTACTCTAAAAATTCAAAATAAAAAATTAAGTTGTGTGATTAAATCGAACATGATTCATTTTTCCTTTGATTTATATGTAAATAATTCAATAAAGAAACATCAGTTTTAAATCAAAACATTCTTGTTTCTTTGTTATATCCATATGTTTTAAGATAAAATATAATGGATGATTAATAACTCTTACAGTAATGCCGCACAGATAACATTTCCATCATGCAATCGAGAAAGCATTCTGCTATTTCACTATTTCCATGACAAATACAAAACTATTTCGTTACACACGAAATAATGTGTGAAGAGCAAACGAGCAAACGTCAACTCGCAGCACTTTACTTTCAATTTGAAATGGCTAGTTGTATTAGTGTTATTATGTTCTATATTGTATATAAATGGTATATTGTATGGTAAGTTAATAAACGTTTAATAACGCCGCTTGCTAAAGAAATAATGCAGCAATTATAATACATGGTACTCGGATTTCAACCTTCTCCATTCAGAGATCGAAACATACTATTCTATTTGATGCGCAACGATGCATGACAAAGACTATATAATAGAGAGAACAATCAGTCTCTTGACAGTCGCCGGTTTGCTCGCAGTCCATAGAAGCCATGGCAAATGTTCGGGCTAATCAAGATCTACAAGTTCCAGCACCACTGCAAGAAGCAGTTTTACCTAACGAAGTCCTTCCTGCCTTACCAGCCGATAACCAAGAGCAACCCGCTGCCGCTGGTGGTCAAGAACCCGAAATACAAGAACCGGCCCGCGTTGGTCAAGAGTTGCCCGGAGCTGCCGCCCACGAGGAGGTATAATCTATTGCACTTACCAGTCTATTTCATGTTCGTTTTATGCGTTACGGTGTTTTATCAAATTTGCTTCGGAAATAACGGTCATTTAGTCAAATAATTAAAGGTTGTCTTTTCAAGCTCTTGGCAAAGCTTTGCAGTGGTGACTGCAATTTAGTACAACATATTTCAAGTTTGCAGTGGTGGCTGCAATTAAGTATAGTCTTCCTCAAGTTTGCAGTGGTGGCTGCAATTAAGTATAGTATTTTTCAAGTTCGCAGTGGTGGCTGCAATTAAGTATAGTATTTTTTAAGTTTGCAGTGGTGGCTGCAATTAAGTACAACATTTTTCAAGTTCGCAGTGGTGGCTGCAATTAAGTATAGTATTTTTTAAGTTTGCAGTGGTGGCTGCAATTATGTACAACATTTTTCAAGTTTGCAGTGCTGGCTGCAATTAAGTATAGTCTTTCTCAAGTTTGCAGTGGTGGCTGCAATTAAGTAGAACATTTTTCAAGTTTGCAGTGCTTGGTGTGGTTAAATCAAGTATCCTTGAATTTGTAGTATTGGTTGCAGTTCAAATAAGTATCTTCTAAATTTTAGTACCTTTTAAATTTGTACGGCTGTATAGTTTCGGTTGCATAAGTAGAATATTGTCTAAAGTTTTCAGGGGTAGCTGCTGGTAAAATATTTTTATAATTAGCACCACAGTAAAACTGCGTTGTCGCTACACTGCTTATAACAATTTATCAGATTATAGTTCTATTACAGATTTATATCTCCATTCTCATTTCCGCTTTTCTGGTAGTTTGTTTAAATGCTAAAGTACTTAGATTAGTATTGCTCATTTTAGTGAAACTAGTAGTCCGGTATTTCGCAAGAACTAGTAATGTTTTTGTGTTGGCTTTTTTCTAGTCTAGTTGCATACTGATTTTTATTGTTCAGTACTCATATTCTTGTTTATTTTAACCTCATCATTTAAGACGCTTTTTAAGGTCCTTTGTTAGCCATTTATCTTTAGCTTAATTAGTTTCTTTCTATCTCCGCCTTCTTAATTATTTAAGTTTAATTCAAGTAGTTTCTTTTCTTATGTTCCCTGGGGTCGTAGACTGATATAATACCTTTGTTTGGTATGCAGAATATTGAAAATAGCAATTGTTAATAGCCGTTTGTGAAAGGATCAGCTCACTAATGAGTATTTGAAAGCATGAATTTATATTATTATCAGAATATTTGACTCCATACTCGTTGTGATTACAGCTAACGATTCAAGCTCTGAAACAAGAACTAGATGAATTGAAAGTGAAAACATCAGCCGTAAGCGTGGAAGCCTCTTTGGAGAACGTCCGTCATCTGGCATCTTCTCCTACGCGTTTCAGGGACCCGCACAGTATTATGTTAGCTATCCAAAAGTTGGCTGACGACGCCCGCGTCTCCAACCACGCTCGTGCTAAAGAGTTCGAAGCCATTTTACGGCAAGTTCGTCCGTTTGCATTTAACCCACAACTAGGGGACGTGGTAACAAGACTAATGGGTTCGAAAGAGGAGGCGAAAGTTGCAGCTACCATAGCTAAGATGATGAAAAGCAACCGCGTCCCTGCGCCTGCGCCTCAAGCTTATCAGCCTTACCCCAGGCAAGGGTTTCGGGGACGCGGAAGAGGAGGCGTTAGAGGGCGAGCTAGATGCTTTGGCTGTGGCCAACAGGGCCACTTTCAAAGAAATTGCCCTAATAGGCGCTAGCACTTGTTAATTTGTTATATTCAGGATTTAACCGTATCACTATTTGTCCTATTTGCTTGTGCGTTGTAAGCCTATGAGATTTCCTGATTGATATTGATAATCCAATATCCAGTGTATCTGATTAAATAATTTTGTTCTTTGTACCTTTGTTGTTGTATCATTTTTTGCTGGTGCGTTGTAAGCTTATATGAAACCTCCGGATTGATATCAATAATTCAATATCCAGCGTATCTGATTAAATAAATTTGCTCTTTTGTACCTTTGTTGTTGTGTTGTTTCATTTTACGTACTTAAAGATAAAAGATACGCCATACTTTATACATTTATCGCAAATTTCGGAATCCAACACTATTTATAATGCGCATAATTTAAACCTTTCACGTAATTTTCACTCGTCTTTTTACTTCTCCACCAGTTAGTCATGCCCTAGGTGCGGGCGTCTAATGCCTTTTATGCCCTTAGGGGTTATCTCGGGCTGACTTTCTCGGTGGGCTGCGCCTTCACCATCTTTTATGCATATGCTATTTTTAATTTAGTTTTGTAAAACCTTTTTGCGCTAGTCTTCACTCTGTTTTGTCACATATATCCATAATTTGATGCTCAAGTTATTATCTGCTTTTTCATAATATATTAGTGATAATGTTCACACGTTTAGATCAAAGCTTTCGTACATCTGTAGTAGGGCCCCTCTTGAATTGTTCCTGTAATAATCCGATTCTTGCACTTTTAGAGCTCTGTTACTTTATTTTTGTTTTAGGGCCCCTCTAGAAAACGGTCTAAGCTTGATTTTGCGGAGTGTGTCAAAAGTCTTGAATGTAAAGGTGAAGTTCAGTGGTGCGACTGGAAAGGCCAGCCCATCGATTTAGTCAGCCCGGCCCCCTCTCCACTTTTGGTTTCACGCACAGAAGCTATTGCAGACCCTAGTATGGCGTTTTTTCGCGACCCGAAGTATTTTGTGCCTGGTGGTCTTAAGCGGTGCACAGAAATGTGGAAAACCATTCCAGACGCCCCCCGCGATATCTTGTCGTTCGTTATTGATGGGGTCAATGCTTGGGATTTTTTGGTCCCATTCAAGGGAAATTTTGGTTCTTCGCAATATGATTCTCCTTTTCCTCCACGTATGTCGTTTCCTAACAGCCGATCTTGCGACCAGTTTGAATCTTTTATCACTGATACCATCATGGAGAGAGTTAAAAACGGCTCCTTGCGTTTTCGGGGTACTGTTAACGAAGTCAACCCACCTTATTTGGTGATGCCTATTACCGTTGAGCCTTCAAAACCCCGGATGTGCCACGATGAGCGTTTTCTCAACTTATGGGTAAAGGACCTTCCCTTCACGCTCGACTACCTTTCAGATTTGCCACGGTATGTTGAACATGGTCACTTCCAAAGCGTGTGTGACGACAAGAGTGGATATGACCACATCACCCTCACTGAAGAAAGTCAGACGTTATTTGGATTGCTCTGGAAAGACTGCTACTTTGTTTACCAAACTCTTCCGTTTGGTTGGAAGGCAAGTGCCTATATATACCATTCAGTTGGCTTAATAGCTACTAACCACATACGATCATTTGGCGTTCCGTGTAGCCAATACATCGATGATAGACACTTTGGTCAGCTCATCACTTCCTCGACATGTCAATGGTCAAACTTTCAGAAGTCTGAGGCCGCAACTTATATTGCAGTGTCTATCCTCACATCCCTGGGCTATACTCTGGCACTGACGAAATCCTCGCTAGCCCCACTTCAAGCGGTTAGATACTTAGGATATATTTCTGACTCGGAGGCATGTGCGTTTTTACTACCCGACGATAAGAAGTTGAAATTTCGCACGCTGAGAGATGAAATTTTGAGCCAAGACTCAATTGACTTGAAACGCCTTCAGAAGTTCGCGGGTAAGACAACGTCCTTCTCAATAGCTGTCCCGGCGGCCCGGTTGTATACAAGAGCTTGCTATCGAGCAATTGGAGCCGCAACGAAGTTTCCTTTCCGCCCGATAAAAATCGTGGGGGACCTGCGCAGAGAGATCGAATATTGGCGATTCTTAGATTCTTGGACCGGATATCTGCCTTGGTTTGATGAACGACATCGTGTGATTTCTTCCTACACCGATGCTTCTAACTCAGGATGGGGAGCCGAACTTAGCTTGGAGCCTAGAAAGTCTCTCTCAATAAGGGACTACTGGTGCTTGGAGGATAAGGAAAAACCAATAGCGGTGAGAGAGGCCCTCGCTTTACTGTACACTCTAAAGGCAGCAGGAGACGAGTTAAGACACTCCAGAGTTGATTGTTATGTTGACAATATCGCCCTCGCTCAGTCATGGAAACGCCAAGGTGGTAAAAGCAAGAATCTCTCTGACGTCATCGTAGAAATTTACGAAGTTGCCTTGAAATACAACTTGGTCCTAAACCTCTCCTACGTACCCTCCAGTGAAAATGTTGCTGACGCCCCGTCAAGAGTTTTGTCTTCGAACGACGCAATGCTATCACCAAAACCGTGGGAACAACTGGAATCACGCTGGGGTCCCCACTCTTTCGATTTAATGGCCCTAGACTCAAATGTGCAAAGAGACAAGACCGGGGTCCCGTTGCCTCACTTCACTCCATGGCCAACTCAGTATTCTTCAGGCGTCAATGTTTTCTCTCAAGATATCAGCTTGGATGAGAACATCTATGTGTTCCCCCCACTCGCTTTGGTTGGTCCCTTGCTGCGCTTCTTGTCTAGTACTAACGCCCCGCAGGTCACTTTCGTAACTCTTGATGTACGTCCTCGCCGATACTGGTGGGCAAAACTGGTGAAGCGCTGCCACGATTCTGTCCGTCTTGGAGAAAAGGGAGCCTCCAACGTGCTCCTTTTCCCGTCGGCGAATGGGGGATTCTCCTACAGATCCCTGTCCTGGGATTTGTGGGCATTCAGACTTTGGAACTGATATTCCCTTTATTGCAATTAACGCCAATAATCGACGTCCTCCCGTTTGACTACAAGAACATATTTCTATTATATACACTTTAATAATATTAATATTTAGTGACTATATAACAAATAAATGCTGTTTATACATTAACACAATTTGTTTTGTTTTCGTGTTGTTGTAATATTATCAATAAACTTGACAGTTACCATTCTTAATCATTCTCTCGATCTAGTCTCATGCGCAGCTGGCTTTAATAAGAGACATTTTAATTTTTTTCTAGGGTATCCCACGGATTTGGCGCCCTGCCTTAAGATGCCCACGATGCACGTATCCTAATGATAACTGCTTTCGGTTTTGCCAGCAGTGTGGGTGGGTCCGCCAGGCAAGCCTTAACGAGAATACATCAAAGAAGAGGATGTTAGACATTGAATCTATTGATTCTCGCCTCAAGGAGCTTGAGCGCGCGCGGAACAGCAGATCGTACGAGAGGCAAAAGAGTCAGCTAGAATGCGAGCTTGAAAATTTTTTATCCTCCTTACCATGGCCTAAATCATTGAGTTCTGCTAACCCGCACGATATACTTCGATTCCTGGTCTGGAAAGATCGCAAGGGGAAGACCCAAGTTCACATCGAGCGTTGCCCTTTCCTTGGCATGTCAGGGAGACATCCATGTCATTGCCCATACCGCCTTGCGTCAGGCACAGTTGACAACCTCATCGGAAAGCTGCGTTCTATCTTCCGCGAGTTGGGCCACTCCAATGATTGGGACGACTCCTCATGCCAGGGCAATCCCGCAATACACCACTCTATCCAGTCGTATTTAAAATCTGTCCGTCTAGAACAGGCCCATGCACGAACACCAACTAGACAAGCCACCCCTTTGTTCCTGGACAAATTTCTACGTATTGTCCGTTACCTCCGTACCACATTATCTGACGCATCGCTCCCGGCCTTGGATCGTTTTATTCATTCTCGAGACTTGGCCTTCTTTACATTGATTTTTTCTACCGGAGGAAGAGCATCTGACCTAGGAAGACTCAAAACTATTGATATACTTCAAAATGCAAACGATGGGAACCTAATTATTCATCAACGAGTTGGGAAGACTTTGCGAGGGAAAAACTCTAAAGTCACACACATCATGCTCATACCCAACCCAGCCATTTGTCCAGTTGCCAATCTGCGTTATTACGTAACAACCGCCAAAGCAATAAGCATTAACCTCGCATCAGGTTTCCTATTCCGTCCGACCTCCAAAGGGCTAATTAGAGACGAACCTTTTCTTCACCACGCGGTTCTGGCGCGTTTGCGCAATTATTTGACCAAACTTGGGATCAACGAGGAGGAGACAGCTCACAGCTTTAGAAGTGGAACGGCCATTCTGTTGAGATTGTTAGGCGCCTCAAAGGAGCAAGTGGCCCATCACATTGGCTGGCAAACAACTCAGATGGTAGACCATTATACTCAAGTAGAAAAAGTTTTGGGCCGATCTATTGATACCTCGTCTGCCACTCCAACCGTTGGTTTCAGTAATCAGGATTTGGTACAAAAGCTTGGCTCCGAGTTTCGGGAGAAGAATTCTCTTGCGGGTTACTCGCCAGCTTTCCCATAGAAATTGTCAGTAGAGTAGAGGAATTGTAAAATGAGTTATGGGAATAAAGTGCTATGAATCAGCTCTTTGGAAGCTTGTTTTACATATGCAGCAAAGAAGTCTTTCCGAGGACTCGTGTCCTAGTCCCATATCTCTATTGTCTGCAGGTCTTTGTGAGGCATTGTTGCGCTCCGAATATATTACTATTTGATGCGCAACGATGCATGACAAAGACTATATAATAGAGAGAACAATCAGTCTCTTGACAGTCGCCGGTTTGCAAGCATGTCCGAGTAGACTAGGGCATTGGTCCAAACGTGTGGACCATACAGACTGGTGTACTCGGTATGGTCCGTTTCTTTTAGGTCTTAATAAAATAATGTTAGCGACCATGCCTATCGGGACCATAAAGTCTTAATTTCAACAGATGTTGGGCAAGTGGAGCCTTATGCTCTAGCATTTCTTTTTTTTTCCCAGCCCCCCCTCCCTTCGTTTCACTATCATGCGCTCCATGCTTCCAACCCTGCGGACTCGTGTCCTAGTCCCATATCTCTATTGTCTGCAGGTCTTTGTGAGGCATTGTTGCGCTCCGAATATATTACTACAGCACACTTTATCGAACAAAGTAAAACGAATGATTACATGAAGTAGTTACCCAGAGACCTCATGACATTATCGTTCCCAGTCCTTAGTCCCAGTCCCTCTCATTTGCAAAAACCCGACGTTGAACCCGCATTTTTTGACTCGTCCCGGCCTAAAGGCTTGGACACGAGTAATAACGAAGCTCAATATATAACTCGGGCATTACTGCGGAAGCCCGAGTAATTAATCGTTCAGTGTTAGTCGAGGAGACGGGGCTTAAGGTTATTGTTCTTATATTATCGTTCAGTGTTAGTGGTTGCGTCCCTCATGTGCAGGGTTATTGTAGAATGTGAGGAGACGGGACCCAAGGTTTGACGTCCTTATTCGAGAAGATGTGAACGGTCTTACCATTTGTAGATGTAATTACAAAGGCAGCGAATTCTCCTCAATTAATTGAAGACTCTGATTGGTCGTCCAGCTAACTTGCCGACAGACCGACGCCCAACCGAGTGGCTTATTAGGGCCCTAAAAAGGATTACCAGCAGAGTCATAATTCAACCCATTCGCGGTTGATTTTTATTATAAAACTAAAACAGTCTACAAATGCAATGTTGCTCTACTTTAAATACCATCATTATTATAAAACTAAAACAGTCTACAAATGCAATGTTGCTCTACTTTAAATACCATCATTATTATAAAACTAAAACAGTCTACAAATGCAATGTTGCTCTACTTTAAATACCATCATTCCAAATATTCCGTTGGAAGTGCTTAAATATGGTGAAGTGCAACTTTTAAATTTACATCGTGGTATGTTAGATTCTTATTAGGTGCCTGCCGTTTAACTGTTTAGACTAATGGATAACTAGCATTTGATGCTATTCCACACTGGTTGTGTTTGTTTCTTGACATCCAGATGTAGCCATTCATACCCCAGCTTTCACCCCAGCTACAACACACAATACAATTAGTCAGTCTAAAGGATAACAAGCCAATGAATGGACAAACTGAGCGAATGGGTGACTGCAGAGAATAGCAAACAAATGACAGAAAGAAAACCAAGTAAACACTCACCTGTTTTTGACAAGCCAGTAATCATTCCCATCCTCAGATTTGCCATAGCCTACAACAAGAACACCATGGTCTAACTGAGTACTACTACAGTCAGGCTCATTGTATACGCCGCTGGAATAAAACTGGAAGGACGTATGGCCTGCATCAATTGCAACGGAGATTGGACCAACTGTTGCAGTAGCAATTTGAAGATGCTTTTCACTGTAGTGTTTCACATCAACATATCCCATTACTGTGGCACCAATTCCAGTTTTTTTAAATTGACATGTGTCATCCTTTGGAAAGAGAGAACAAATTTTGATTTAATGAAACCTCATACCGCAATCTTGTCATTTTGTGGTTTAAATCTTTTCCTCGTGATCAGTTTTCTTTATGTTTAATCCTTAAATACATAACTTACCCATCATACCTAACTAATTGGGCCACAAAACTACCCCAGAAAAAAGTCTAACCAGCTGGAACTCAATGCAAAGCAGGCATTCCCGTGGTAAGGTGGACCCTTCTTGCTCTGCATGGTCTCATCAAATTTTCTCTGCACACTTTGTTGGCACATTATACGGTGGTCTACAAGGTATGTGCACTGTATTTTTCACTTTTTTTGAACTGTGATTTCCTTTTTAAACTTTCGGCATACTTTTTGCATCTCATCGAATCTCGTCTAATCGTTATTAAATTATTTTCAAGTGAAATCTTTAAAAGGCACTGCTACATGCTGAAACTCTAATCTAAAACTTGTGTCGATCACCCCTGTAAGAAAAGTTTCACAACGCATTAAACCACGTAACATGCTGAAACCTTTTCGCCGCAAGACAGTTTCACAAAAAGTAGAACTGCTTTTTATTTTTATCACGAACAGTTTCAGGACGAAATTTCAGCGTATAGCACCCCTCTTCAAACTTGTCTTATAACAGTGATCAACACCAAAAAGTTTGAGCATGTAATTACAGTCTTGTTTTCGGGACTCTTGTTTTGAGGACAAAACCCGCAGCTGCACAGTGGACTATTTATATACTAGAAACAAAGGTCGAATGTCATGACTACAACAAGAAGAAAACTAAAGCATTTCAAGGAAGGATTTATTTGCTAGAATTTTTCTTACACATACAAAAACCTCCTACCTGGCCTTCATATAGTCCAGTCCCAGACTCTCTTTCTTGCCGCTCCAGGACTCGCGGAGAAAGAGAGTCCAGTATAACTTGCATGCGCATGTGCAAAATGAGCCAATCAGTTGATTAATTAGTATTTTGCTGTATTTTGCGAGCTTGCAATATGCAAATGTCAGTGTTTTGTAGCAGTGGTAGTGATGCGTATCGAAAAATTCACAAATACGTCTTTCACAACTGTCCATCCGTAAATGGCCTGTGACTGCTCAAACTTTGGTAAAAGACTATAGTTGGTTTTTCCAAGTGCATAGCTCACTGAATCAACAAATGGCTTTCCGAAATGAGACTGATATCGTGTATACAAAACACTTTCTTCTTCAGCCATCTTGAATCATTAGATGACTTTAGGATTTGTAACCACGCGATCACCACATGAATGTGGTGATCGCGCGGTCACTAAGCTGACATGCGCATGCAAGTTATACTGGACTCTCTTTCTCCGCGAGTCCTGGAGCGGCAAGAAAGAGAGTCTGGGACTGGACTAGCCTTCATAGGGATAACTTTGTTCTGTGTCAATTCCATGGTTAGCTTTAATATATTTAAAAGCATTGTCCATCAAACCACCTTCACAGCCATGGTCACCAAATGCTCCTGAGCAATCAACGAGATTTTGTTCACTCAAAGAGACAAGTTTTCCTGTCTTTCTGAAATGCTGACCCTCTAAAGACCCAGTCTGTTAAAATAACAATCAATTGAATGAGAACAATTATTTAAACAGCACTGTTAAACAATGGAAGACAAAGGAATTTTTGCGGCTATTGTGTACCTGGTACCCTGGAAGCATTTTTTTTACAAAGAATGGTGTTTTTCGAATGAGGGGCAGTAAAAAACCTAGATAGACAGACAGACCGACAGACAGACAGATAGATAGTATAATAAATAACTACATAGCAGCCCAGGGCTAAATTGTGCAATTACAACAGAATCAAAAATAAGGAAAACTATTTAAGATATAAGTGAAATTTCGATATATAAAATTCCAGAACATATAAGGCAGTCCATAGATAACTTAAATATTAAGTTAATTAAACTTTCTGCACATTGATGGGATGAAGGTGTTCCTGTTCAGTGTTCAATGCTGGAATGGTGAAACTTGTACACTAATTCTTCGTATTATTTTTCTTCGATTTACGTAGTAGTTTAGACGAGAAATTGAACAAATTGAAGGTGGTTTTGGGTTGTCTGTCCTCTTATTGACACAATGTTCAAAACTTTCGCTGCGCTCGTGATTCAACTTGAAATCAATTTCGCTCCAAAACGCATCTAGTATTTATCATACGTCTTCAGCAATGAATTCAGATTTTGGCCGTCACGCTACAATGAGTCAGATGCAATGTCATGCAACATAGGCAACCAGTTTACGCTTCATAAAAAAGTACGCTTGTCATTCATTGAAAAAAATTAATGGCTTGAAATTGCTACTAAAGGCTAAGGATTACACAAAAGACACTTCATGTTTGCCGCGTCGTCGGCAAACTCGAACCAGAGAAGAAGAAGAAAAAGAAGAAGAAGGTGAAGAAGAAGGAGGAGGAGGAGGAGATTCGGCCTCTTGGACGTAAGGACGTGTCATCTAGCGCTCCGTATTCTCATGATGTTTTGTGCCGTTATTTAATCTTTAAACATAATTACAACGAAAAGAAGGCGCGTGACATAGACAGAAGAAATGAACAGAGATGTTTTAGAATGCAAGGAAAGAGTACTAGAAATTTTTTTTTCGGATCATCTACCGCTAAATCAGAATGTGAGAAAGAAAGGAGCTTTGGCACGAGATATGAAAACCTTGGTTTAACTGGCCAAAACTTGAGAGATCAAGCATCGAGATTGCAAAAAATATGGGATTGCTCCAGTAGTACTATATTTTCTCAAGAAATCGAGGAAAAAGGCGAAGATAATGAAGGTGAATATGCAATATATAAGACAAGACCAATGCCGAATTTGCGTAGCGTATCGTCATTCTCAGAGGATATCTGTGATGAAGATGAAAATAGCACAACAAAATCCACCCAAATTTATCTGGTTTTGATGTTGTGCCATCTCAAGAGAAATTGTGGGGAAAGATCACTTCTGAACACTTCTGCAAGGATATTTATGACATCTATGATGAAATTGTTTCATTTTAAAAGAAATATCTTCAATGTACCATCAGGTAAAGCAGGCAAGAATTTTATAACTGATTGACATACTGGCTAAAGCAATTTAACTCCAATGCTGACTTGAATTCCATTGCTTTGAAAGCATTTATGATGCTTCCTTAGCTGATTTTACAATTCCCTCAGCAACCTCCAAGAGTAAGGAACACAGTGATGCTATCGAAAGCAGGTTGTGCTTATGGAGACAAGGAGACCTATCAATTTTGATGGAGGAAGTAAAATTTAGGGAAGCAAGGGTGGCCGAACGGTGAGAGCGCCGGTCTGTCACCTCTGTGGTCCCTCGTTCAATCCCCGGATGGGTCATCACATGTGGCTTGAGTTTCTTGTTCGTTCTCTCCCTTGCTTCGAGGGTTTTTTCTCCGGGTTCTCCGGTTTTTCCTTCCTCAGTAAAAACGAACTAGTTTCGATCTAAGCTGTGCTCTGTGATCAGACATGGGTCGTATGGTGACTGCTACGTGTATGTAAATGTGTAAATGTGCAACTGTCTCGTAATGAAAGCGCCCTTGTATTCCTTCGACTCGATCACGTTTGAGCTGCGCACTTCGTAATTCAGCACTTGGCTGCGAGGAAGGGTGATGAGTTACCCCATATTTATTCATTTATTATACAGAGTAGGTTCAGTTCGTCAAAGAAAGCCAGATCAATGGAGGACATCTTCAAAGTGTTTGCAAAACTAGTTCCTGCAAGGAAAGCTATCAGCCGCCATAAAGCTTCTTGACAGAGAGACATCTTCAGGTACTCTTACTTTATCACCCGAAGTCTTGAAAGAGCTCAAAGAGAAACATCCTTCAGCTGCTGATATCGAAGCTGAAAGTCTCTTGAATGGTCCCCTGGAACCTAATCCTCCTGGTATCTTTGACTTAATTGATGAACAAATGATCTACAATGCAGCAATGAGGACAAGAGGATCTGCTGGACCTTCAGGAATGGACGCTGAACTTTACCGAAGAATACTCTGTTCAAAGAATTTCAATGTTGAAGGAAAATTACTGAGAGAAGAAATAGTAATTATGACCAGAAATCTGCTAAAATTTTCCTACCACCCATTCCTGCTAGAGAGCTATACTTCATGCAGGCTTATACCGTTAGATAAGAATCCCGGAATTCGACCAATAGGAGTAGGAGAGGTCATACGGCGAATTATCGGTAAAACTGTGTCTGCATTCTTTAAAGACGAACTAAAACAAGCAGCAGGTCCTCTACAAGTATGTGCTGGGCACAGTGGAGGTGCCGAAGCAGCTATTCACGCAATGAGTCAGATTTTTGATGAAGAGGATACAGATGGAGTACTGCTGATTGATGCAAGTAATGCCTTCAACCAGATGAACCGGTCTGTAGCCATGCACAACATTCGGATTACCTGCAAGGAAATATCCTTGTACGTGATTAATACTTATAGAAGCCCTTCCAGATTGTTTATATGTGGTGTGGAGAGATCCTATCTCAAGAGGGTACTACACAAGGTGACCCATTAGCTATGCCATGGTATTCAGTAAATACATCTACATTAATTCAAGCTTTAAGAACTTCTATACCTGATGTAAAGAAGTATGGTTAGCTGATGATTCTGCGGGAGCAGGAAGAATTGTTTCTTTATTTAATTGGTACAAACATCTGGAACAAGAAGGCAAAAGTATGGATATTTTGTCAATGGATCCAAAAGCTGGCTGATTGTGAAGTCAGAAGCTCTGGCTTCCAAAGCGAAACAGGTATTTGGAGAAGAGGTTAACGTCACAACCGAAGGTAAACACCATCTTGGGGCCGTCAGTGGATCTAAGAACTATAAAGATCAATTCTGCAATGAAAAGATCTCCAAGTGGAAAGAAGAACTTGAAACTCTTACAGAGATTGCAAAGACCCAACCACAATCAGCCTATATCGCTTTTACAAAGGGATACAAGTCCAAGTTCACATACTTTATGCGAACAATTGAATTTTTTGAGGACTATATTGATCCTATTGATGAAGTGATAAGTGAAATGTTTCTTTTCTTCCAACACTCTTTGGACAAATGGAGCCTTTACCTGGGGTACTCCGGATGGAACTGGGCCCCATTCAGACAGGCAATCACTAGAAAGCTTAACCCGTTGTTTATGTCCCATGAGGAAGTGAGCCATGCATCGTGGCACATACGTTGGGGCATTATGGTTAGTTCTGGGGGCATCATGGTTGTAGCCTGTGTCACATCCAAACAAATACTCTGACAAGTAAAGTCCATCAGACAAAAATATATTTCTTGTACTTATAACACCAATATATCTCTTGTACCCATGACACTTGAATGTCTTGCATTTCATGATCATTATCATGATCATGCAAATAAAATTTTCACTCCACCATACCTCTTTTACTTTGGGTATTAATGTTTGAGTATAGCCAGCTAATATCAACCAAAAATGATCTATCAAAGCCCTGACAACAGCCCTGATGAAATCAATTGTATTGTATTGTGCACAATCAGTATGATTGCTTTTGGATCCCAAAGGTACCCTAACCTTTTTAACCCCACTTTCCTTCTACATTTGGTCTATGCTAATGCTGCTTTTAAGTGTAATGCTATCAAGTGTAACGTTAGGTACTGTGTAAAACAAAAGATCCATGCCATTAACTTACAGCACTAAATGCCCAGCATGAACCACAGGATCCTTGATTTTTTACTGGTGTTACATATCCAGCTTTTCTCCAATCAACATCTACAGGCAGGTTGATATTGGCAGGAAGGAGGAACGTCACAGCATCTCTATTCCCTTGCTTTGTCCATGGCTTTGTTCCACGGTATCCATTAAAAGTTGATTGAACCTCTTTTAAAGTCTATGAAAATCAAATACAATTATTTAACAATACTGTATTGCATTGCATTGTATTGTATATTATCACATTGGAAATGAATTACAATATGTTTAACAAAATCTATAAAACACTTACACAAAAAACTATGAAAAATAGGAAAATAGATAAAAATAAATATGCCTGCTTATTATACCCTGTATAGATTCAACATAATCATGCAAAAAGGCGATATAAATTAATTACCAGATCCCCAAGATGATTCATAGCCATTTTGAAAGTAGAAGTTTTGCTGTTGTGGCGTTCAATTATTTTGAGGTTTTCTTTCCAGATTGCAAAACGCACGTGTTCATCATCACTGGTTTTGTAGGTCTTCTTGTGAAACATTTTCCAGGCTTGCCATTCATTATCATGAATGATATCGGACAATGTGATGTGATAGACACACACTAATGAGAATATGATGCTCAATTTATACATGGTCTATGGCGCGCCGATTGTTTCAAAATAAAAAAATCAGCTTGGTAGAATTGTTCTGCCCTATAGATGCACTATTCACGACATTGTGTTACAATTCCCCCTTAATGCACATGTTTCACACGATATTTTAGTGCAATTTCCCTTATATTATGTGGTTTTGTGGTACAACAATCCCCTAGACAATTTACAATATCCCCCTAGATCAATTTACTCGACCTTAATTGTAGTTCAATTTTCCCCTAGATCAGTTTACGCGACCTTCAAGTCATGTAGTGTAATTTCCCTCTAGATCAGTTTACGCTACCCCTAGATGTCCTAGATACGTTACAATTTTCCCCTTGATAAGTTACAACTTTGCCCTTGATAAGTCACAATTTTCCCCTTGATAATAAGTCACAATTTTCCCCTTGATAAGTCACAATTTTCCCCTTGATAAGTTACAATTTTCCCCTTGATAAGTCACAATTTTCCCCTTGATAAGTTACAACTTTGCCCTTGATAAGTCACAATTTTCCCCTTGATAATAAGTCACAATTTTCCCCTTGATAAGTCACAAATGAAAATCAATCCAATACAAATGAATTCCAATTCGAGGGCCACTGGGTCATCAGTTTATTACTGTTATGTGCTACCCTCGTAAAATAAAGTTACTTATTTTATCATGCAAATTAATGGAGGAGTTACACCAACCAACGCGGTGTCTAGCAAAGATAATATGAAGATACACAATCAAAACCAGCCAAACTAAGCGAGTCAGGGAGTCACGGATATGAGGAACGGTCCGGACCCTTGGTGAATGAACTGAAAAACTTGAATCTATCTTGAATTTCGAAGATAAACACCACAAGTGTTTATCTGAATCAGAATTAGTGCAAAAAAATTGAACACGACGAAGTCTCGTGACTTCATTGTGATGTTGACAAGTTATTTCATTGTGTGGAAATCAGATGTACCACAAGCTGCAGAAGAATCTTCATTTTGTAACGGGAGAAATGCTTGTTTTGAACGAAATAAATAACTACTTACTCAGTTTGGTGTCCGTCTTGACTTTATTAATTAAAATACGTCCGCCATCTTTGATCACTAACTCACTAGAGCTCTAACTTCCTGCTATCGGCTCGCTCTATCTAGTACGTAGCCAATCTCGAACCCATGGCCCAGCGCTTGCGTTCCTCTTGGTCAGTGCCGAGGAACGAAAGACAGCTCTCGGGGAATCGATTTTTTCTTGAATGCTGATTGGTCAATCAAGACAATAGAAAACAACTGCGGTCGGTAACACAGGACACCCACAACATTTAATTTTAAAATTTAATTTTATTTGATTGATGCGTCCTACATACAACAATTAACTGGATACCTACTCTGAGCTCGAGATTGGTACGTATCCCGGAACACGATCGAACACGATGCATTCTGATTGGCTGTCATCCGATCTTGCATAATGAGCTTTTTGCACTGCTTGGACATCTAAAATTATCAAAAATATAATCATCGTAGTTAGCAAAAATTGAAATTTTGAAGTAGTTTCGATGAATAGTGCCAAAGTTATGGTGGCCGTCAGAGGGTGGCCGTAGATTGTTCTTTCTCGATGTACAGTCCCGAATTTGTTTCCAGCAATATGTTCTTTAGCCCGGGGAGGGGGGGGGGGGGGAGGGTTGGAGGGGGACTCCATTGTAAAACGATCGGGTATGCTCGTCGGAAATTTTCAAAACCAACTACCGGAAGTCTTTTTAAAAGGGCGTGGCCGGACGATTTTTTAACCCCTAAAAGATACCAGCGATAACAAGCCAATGAACATTATAAACACAAAATTGGACGATCGCTTCTGTTGGGCAAATTTCTTCCGTTTAACAACAAGATATTAATCAATCAATCATGCAATTAACTATATTTATCCACGGTAAACGCCTCAGTTGCGGACTGTTTTTCAGACGTGCCGTGCTATTAAAAATATATATATGTATACTATGTAAAAAGCTATACAATGTCTATGAAAAAATATATATATACATAATACATAATAGTGGTATTATGTATTTAAGCAATATAAAACGCGCGCGCATGCATGTCTCTGTACTGTGATATAAACACGATGGAAGATGTAGAGCAAGAGAAAAGAAAGCTTAGTAACACGAGGCGTAGTCGAGTGTTTCTCTTGCTTTTCGAGTGCTCTACATCTTCCAGAGTGTTTCTATCACAGTACAGAGACATAAGCGATCGTTTTATATTGCTTTTATAAAATATTTTCGACGTTTTTTGAGCGGGCCATGTCTCTGTCCTCTGATATAAACATGGTAGCCAGCCAATTAGCGCCGGCGCGCGTTATATCTCATATACTTTTATAAATGCATATACAATCTTAAATATTTATATAAATACTTAAGAAACTATATATCTAACTTAAATAACTAATTGATTGTATATAATCACTAACTAACTAACTAATGAACTATAATTATAAGCTACAATTCTTAATGCATACATGGGCGAGCAAATCTTTTCTACTCAAGATCTAGAGCTTTTTGAAAGTTTTTTAAATTATTAAGCTCTCGTATTTTGTTTGGCAACTCATTCCAGACAATGGCACAACGGTAGGAGAAGGAACGTTTCATGAAATTAGTTTTTGGCAAAGGAGGTTGTAAATCAAATTTACTGCCCCTAAGATTGTAGCTATGTAACGTCAGTTGAAACAAGCTTTGAAGACAATGTGCTTCTTTGTGAAAGACTTTGAACATCATTATCTGTAATTGTATAATTTTTGTCTTTCACTCAACTGAGTTTAACCATTTTAATTCTGTTAGAAGTTCTTACTGAATAGTCTGTCCTGGTTATAATTCTTGCATGCTCTATTTTGCAATTTTTGCAATCGATCCATGCGGGTTTTTGAGCAGTTTCCTCAGGTGATGCTGCAGTAATCAAAGTACGGCAGCACTAGTGAATTATAAACAGATTTCAAAGTATCTACGTCATTTGTCCAATTTCTTGTGTAGAAATAGAAAACGAGGCAGCTTGCTATTTTGAGTTATAGAAGCACGCGGGAATTGTGAGAAGACGAGAGAAGTGTTAGGAGAAGCACGAGGCGTAGCCGAGTGCTTCTCAACACTTCTCGAGTCGTCTTACAATTTCCAAGTGCTTCTACAACTCAACATAGCACTTCTGCCGAGTTCTATTTCTTTTGTAAAATACAATTGAAGTTTTATTTGCTTTTTGCGTTAGAGAAAGTTTGAAAATGTGCGCGCGCGTGCTCGGTGTGTTCTCATAGAGAACGCGCGACACGCGTCCTTTGGCCAATCAGAGCGCGCGTTATATCATAGTTATGTTATAATTTTGTATAACATACGTAGGTCATTTGATGCCTTAGAGATAACATGCTTAATATGGTCATCCCAAAGCATACACTCGTCGATATGTACTCCCAAAAGTTTAGTACATTGTTTTCGCTCGATAGCTTTGTCATTCATATTATAAGCGATGGGCTCTTTTGATACCCTAAAAGATACCGGGAAATGCTAAAACTCTAAATTTCAATTTAACACCCTAAAAGATACCAAATCGCTGATTTTTACCCTAAGAGATACGACGAGCATACCCGACCCTGTTACAATGGAGTCCCCCCGGGTTCTTTAATGTCCCTCGCAGCCATGTTTAGCCTCGTCACGCAACGCTCCCTCGGAAGCGTTGCGTGACGAGGCTAAACACGGCTGTGAAGCCGTGTAAGGTCACGCCACGCGAATCCTCCCCACATTCGCCCCGTAAACCTTTTTTGAAATAGCTATATACAAATTAAAGAGAAAGCATGCGATTGACAAGTTTCTAAAATGATCAGATAAAGAGGTAGCCCTCCCCCCCCCCCACGAGGAAAAAGAAAGGCTTGACCCTTCATAAAAACGTTGAATTTTTTCCGATGACCCTCCCTCAACATACTCCAGCCCACCCCTCCCATTAAAAACGTACAGCCCCTAATTCGACATAAACGCTCAATTGAGCGTCGTTTGTGCTTTTGTCTTCATGTGAACTGGCCCTTAACCGCAGTGAGATCACTCTACTGAATGAACTCTAAGTAGCTGAAATTAGTGCAAAATTATTTAATAGTAATTTCTAGAGGCTTTGCACTACCACGTGATGGCAGCCATGAGGAGGCTGCAGGAACAATAGGATAGAGTTAATTCGTTTGGACTTATCTGGTTTACACGAGAAAGAGTTCACTAGTTCTTCTTCCAGTCCTTACTAACATCATCAATATGTCGCTTCAATCAGGATTCATGCCGGCCCAACTTAAACAAGCAATGGTGAAACCGAAGTTAAAGAAAGACTCTCTTGACCCAAGTGAGTATTCAAATTTCAGACCCATTTCCAACCTAAAGGTCGTGTCCAAGATAATAGAGAAAGCTGTTGCCTGTCGGCTGAATGACTACCTCACAGAAAACCATCTCAATGAAACGTTCCAGTTGGCGTATAAACGCTTCCATAGCACAGAGACCGCCCTCTTGAAGGTACAGAACGATATCCTTCGTGCTATTGATAGCCACAAATGTGTCGCGCTCCTACTGTTGGATCTATCTGCAGCGTTCGACACAGTAGATCATAAGCTGCTTATTGAAAGGCTCTCAAGCCGGTTTGGCTTGAAAGGCCAGGTGCTTGCATGGTTTAAGTCGTACCTACAAGATCGAACGCAAGTAATAATGATCGATGGAGTCAAATCCGCTGTTAAAAATGCCATCTGCGGAGTGCCTCAAGGGTCAGTCCTTGGCCCAATACTGTATGTGTTGTACACCGCACCAGTCGCCGACATCATCAGGCGCCATGGTCTTGGTTTTCATCTCTACGCGGATGATACACAGCTCTACCTGGCTTTCGAGCAAACTACCGCCGACCAGCGGGTGTCGTTATCGTGTATTGAGTCTTGTGTAAAAGAGATTGATTCATGGATGCTATGTAATAAGTTAAAGCTAAATGGAGAAAAAACGGAATTGTTGGTGCTGAGCGCCCACCATCGTCCAAGTCCATCAATTGATCGATCACCTACATGTGTCTAACGAGAGTATTCAACCATCTACTTCAGAAAGAAACATTGGCGTGATTTTTGACAAACACATGTCCCTGGAACAACATGTCGGAAGCATCTGTAAGACATGTTTCTTCCATCTGCGCAACATCTCAAGAATAAGGGATTGTCTCTCAAAATCAGACACTGAAATTCTCGTCCATGCATTTATCACAACAAAACTCGACAGCTGCAACTCTTTACTATATGGACTGCCAAAGTTCCTCATCGACCGCCTCCAGAATGTTCAGAACTCAGCAGCCAGGTTGGTAACCAGAGAGAAGAAATTTCAGCACATCACTCCAATTCTCAATTGCATTGGTTGCCCGTTAACAAGGCACTTAATGGTCCAGCTCCTCATTATGTAACGGATATGCTACGACCCTACCTTCCTACAAGAAGTCTGCGATCATCTACAAAGAATCTACTTGAGATACCATCCACCAACTTGGTAAAGTATGGCCAACGGTCCTTTTCTTATGCTGTCCCCAAGCTGTGGAACGAACTTCCCGACCATATACGCAAGTGTAAAGACCTAACAGCTTTTAAATCAAGTTTAAAGACTTTTTATTTCAAGACAGTTTTTTGTTAAATTTTTGTTATTTAATCGATGTAAAGCGCTATTGAGCTACAGGAAATAGCGCTCTATAAGTTGCATATTATTATTATTATTATTATTTCCCAGGGGAAAAAGATCCTATTGTTGTGCCTCCTATCATGATGTCATGGCTGCCATCACGTGATGGTGCAAAGCCTCTATTTCAGCTACTAATCTTTAATGACATATGGAGGAATCAGTCATAACTTCATTCATTAAAATAACTTTATTGCACATTTCTTCCAGAAGTAATTTCATAATAGCACACAATCATATTGATTAATGTCATCTTAAATTGTAGGAAACTTTTTTCAACTGCATTATCATTAAATAAATGGATAACATAGAGCGGTTTTCATATGAGTGGGAAAACGGTACGGTCCGTACCGTGACCGTGTCAGTACCGTAATGTCTATAAAAACATTCAAAAATTTTGCCGTAACTGTGTCGTAACCGTGTCGTGCGGTGACCGTACTGTTTCCCAGTCATACGAAAACCACTCTATTAAGTCAACAAATAGGGTTGCTTGCCTTTAGGAATACAGTGTATTGTTATCCATTTATTTAATGATAATGCAGTTGAAAAAAGTTCTCATAACAGCTTGTGTAATAGATGCCGACAAAGATAATGAAACTGTAAATGAACTGAAAAGAACATGGCAAAGCATGCATTTTATCATGGAAACAGTGCCTATTTTCAAATAATGGTCAGAAAAAAAACAAAATCAGACTCAAGGAGATGAAAAAATTTGGTTTGTTTGTTTGAGTTGTGAGATCACTGCCATGCTGCCCTGTTCTGAAATGTACCAGTAAGTTACTTTTATAAATAGTAAATATTTTCAAAACTTTTATTAAATATTTTTATTTTTTGTATTATATCTTTGCATCCAAAAACCATATTCATATAGAAAGAAGTGAATTGCATCTGAAATGTTTATTCCATTCCCACATTTTCTCTTTGAGTAAAAGGTAGATTCAATGCCTTAGAAACAATTCAAATGCAGGAAGATTTTCTCTGATATTAGTATGAAAAGGTTAATTGTCATAAATCATTAGACACTTCAAAGACATATAATATATTACACCAATGGGTAGCTGGCTTTGCTTGCAACTCCACACATATTATTTTGATTTCTTGCTATCTTGACGTAACCTTCCTCTCCCCATGATGTACCCCAGCTGTAAATCACAAAAAGCATGGTTAGAACAATTTACAAGCAATTTAGTTTCAGCAATAAGCACATTCATTTAAGTATCGAATATTTGGGCTACAGTATGGATTAGAAAGAAGACAAAAAAGGTGTGTGTGTGAAAAGTCAGTGGGGATGAAATCCCAGTGGGGGGGGGGGGGGACTCCACTGTAAAATGATCAGGTATACTTGTCGGAAATTTTCAAAAATACCCCCAAAAGATACCAGAAGTCTTTTTAAAAGGGTGTGGCCAGACGATTTTAGCAATAACAAGCCAATTAACATTATTATTATTATTAATACAAAATTGGACAATCAATATGCTTTTGTTGGGCAAATTTCTTGCGTTTGAGAACAAGATAAGGTAGAGACCTTAAGATAGATGTTTACGGCAAACGGCAACCGTCAAACGCCAAACTTTAACCATCTGTCCTCAGCCGTTTGTACACTTAAGTGAAAATATTTGTATTTTATGTTGCTAAGATATTTGCTCTTTATTTGCTTGATAGATTTATTTAAGGATTAGAGTAAAATATCAAATCAAAATCAAGGTCAAATTTTGCCATTTGTTATTCGCGGTTTGCCAAAAATGTCAATCTTAAGGTCTCTATTATAAGGAATGGGCTCTTTTGGTACCCTAAAAGATACCAGGAAATGCTAAAACTCTAAATTTCAATTTTAACACCCTAAAAGATTTGTACCCCTAAGAGATACGATGAGCATACCCTATCCTTTTACAATGAAGTTTCCCCCGGGGATCAAATGCTGAACCTCCCACACCTACTCACTTGCTCTGTGGCTAATAGACCACAAATATTTGAATGTTCATATGATATGCATTGAAAACGCTGAAGATGGATGGGCTAGTAGTCAAAAGACTAGGCTTTGATAAAAAATGTTAGAGATAATCAAAGGGATATTCTGCTTTACCTGTTCTTAATGAGCCAGTAGTCTTTTCCATCATCATTCCCAAAGCCTACAACCAAGACACCATGGTCTAACTTTACACTACTACAATTAGGATCACTATATACACCCTTGCTGTAGAAATGAAAGCTGCTTTGACTAGCATCAATAGCCACAGATACAGGACCAACTGATGAAACAGCATCTTTCAATGCATTTTCATCTCCCTCAGGAATATCAACAAAGCCTTTATCCTTAGCACCCACATTGGACTGGTTAAAGTGGCAGCTGCCATCCTAAAAGAATGTGTAGTAAAAATATTTATACAGGTTATTACAAGAATGGTGATTTTGTTCAAGGTATATTGACATTGTCTTGAAGTCATCTTGGTGAAAGAGGAGTGCAGGGGAGTAAAAATAATAATTAATTGCCTACCTCTGCTGTGTATGGATAGCTTTGTTCAGTATCAATTCCACCATTAGCTTTGATATAACTGAAAGCATTGTCCATAAGTCCTCCCTCACAGCCGTTATTACCAAATTTTCGTGAGCAATCAACAAGATTCTGTTCACTGAGAGAAGTCAATTTGCCAGTCTGTCTAAAGTGTTGTCCCTCCAGAGCCCCAGTCTAAAGATAGCAAAAATGTCTTTCAGAAGAAACTTCATTTTATATCAGAGAAGGCAGAGACAGATCGACTTACAGTGCTGAATGCCCAGCATGATCCACAGTGACCTTGATTCTTTACTGGGGTCACATAACCTTTGGTCCGCCAGTCAATAGAGCTTACATTCTTTAAATTTGATGGAGTAAGAAATGTGATTCCCTTAGAGTCTTCTGCTCCTAGCAAGCCAAGACTTACTCGAAAACCCAGTAGGGCATGTTGAATTTCTTTTGAAGTCTAAAAGTGAAATTGAAATGTTGTTGTTGTTGTTACTTGTATATAATCTAAAGTTTATCACTAGCAGTATACTTACCATATCTCCTAAGTGGTTCATAGCCAGTTTATAACTGTGCTTGCCTTCATTGTGGGCCACTATTTTCTTTAAGTTGTTTTTCCAAATTGTATTCCTCAATATTTCTTCCTCTTTACTGGCATAAGATTTCTCATGGAATGATTTCCAGGCTTTCCAGTTTGGATCTCCAAGAGGATCAGATACAGGAACACTAGTAGTAGCAGCTATGAACAACAGAACTAGGACAAGGCTTTCCATTTTGTATAAGCTATAAAGTACAAATTAGTATATTTATTACACAGTGTTAATATGAGTTTTCCAATCAAGGTTTTTAAAGATAATAACACCCAAATACTTAATGGAATATTTTATTTAGTTTAGCACATTTGAAGGGCAAATTTTGATCAATTTTAGATGCTAATTATTATTGGAATCATACATTTCCAAAGATCGTGACCATTAACACAAAGATCAATCGAATTAGGTTGACATTTTTGGGGAGAAATAATTATCATATATATTTACACTTGTTAATATTCATTGAAAACTTATTAAGCAATTATTGGATGAGGTCGAGTAGGATATGGGGAATTATTAAGGCCGAGGTTTGTGTTATCTGCCGAAGCCGAAGGCTGAGGCAGATAACACAAACCGAGGCCTTAATAATTCCCCATATCCTACGAGAAACGAATTCAATAATTGTTTTATTATTTTTGAAAATAATTCTTTCTCAGTTGTGCTTTGTTGACAAGAATACATGTTGTTGTTGTTTTCCCGCTTTTGGCATGAATCGCATAAATTAGCGTGACGTCATACCGCAAGCTAATTTTCCATATTCGAGAAAATTACGTCATAACTTCGAATAATGGTTTTCAACATTTTCATAACTCCAAATTTGGGCAGCTAGCCGGCGACTATGGTAATTTATCCGGTGGCTCTTAGCCAATCAAAACTCTTGAATTATTTTCAAAATATAATAATAGCACATATCCAACTAGAAAGGTTTTGAAGTTCAGAATTAAGCTGATGTGAGAGAACTTCTGTCAATGTTTTTACTTTGTTATCCAAAAAATATTTGTGTCATCAGCAAAGAGATGGAAATTTAAGATAGAAGTGCAGTTAGCTATATTGTATCATTGACATATACCAGAAATTGAAGTGGACCAAGGTTGCTGCTACATGAGCATTTCAGCTGGTACACTGTTATTTAAGAATTTTAGCCATGGAGAGTCTGGCCACTATTCTTCCTTTGCACATTATGTCATAGCTCACAAAAATTTTTAAAAACTAAAATTAAGGAATAAAAAACAGTTTCCCGTGTTTGATAGCCTGATCAAAACACGTGTGATATAGGGAGAACACGAGAGAGCATAGTGGAAGCACGAGCCGTAGGTGATTATATAATAACTAGCATGCAAATAGATGAAAAAGAAAAAAAGAAAGCACCGGCAAAAAACAAATTGACATGAGCGTGTTTGATACTCTCATCAAACACGGGTTTTCAGCCAATCAGGGCATGCATTATATAAGAGTTATTTTATAATTTAATTTCTCATCCTATCAGTTTTATTCTATCATGTTTTAGAAAACTGTGTTGTGTTATTTTCCATTTTGTGGACTGTTATTGAAATATTTTGATGCACAAGATGTAAATAAAGTCAATACTTTACATCGCGATAACATAAGATATAGCAGTTCTTTCTTTCAACAACTTTCATTTTTCCTCTTATTCACGGACACACGTGACTACATGTGTCTCAAGCACAATGCCATGCCTACAAAACACCAGTAGATGATGCAATTTTTGTTTACGAAACTCGTTTTTAAATAAAATAAAATGTTCTCAATGTGTGAATTTCACAAGATTTTGATATACGTCGTTCATTCCAATGTCAAAACTACAATAACTCTAGTGTCGTGGGGCAGTGATGTTACGTCAGACATTCTGTGTGTTAACGAAGAAATCTCACAACAAAAAATATAAATTTAGACTAACTGACCTCTAAATTGGTTTTTATACGGTATTAATAAATGCTGTAAGCCAAGAAACAGTCCTTTATTACAAAGAAAGCAATTGAAAGAGACATATTTCACTATCTGTACAAGTAGACTACTAGATGATTTTGCCGGTTGACAGTGAATGGATATAAAATCATCACCTAAAACCATGGACCTTAAAAAACACTAAAAAGACAAAATCGAATTTTTTTACCAGTACACCTTTACACTTTATAAAAATTTGACATACTGAGTTAAAATCGAATGCTACAAATTCAAAACCTTACCTTTTTCACCTACAACACTGTCGCAAAACACAAATACTGGATGACAATGTGGCCAAGTGATTCAGTTTTCTTTCCAAGTAGCGCTGTCGTGATTGGTTTAGCCCTAAAATGTGTAATTTAATTGGTTGACTCTTTCAATGAAAGAAATCACGAGACTTTCATCTGACATGATGACGTCACCGCGAAATCGTGACGGGTGAGAAGGACTGACTGACTGATGTAGATAGCTGGCTAAAAACTCGCATATGTAAAATTTGCCCCCTAAGGGTAAGGAGTAGAGATGCTGACTCCTGAAAGGTCATCCACCCCGGGATTTGCCCTCCTTACTATGCGATGCCTTGTTATGTTCACAACAAAAAAACGTGCCATAAGTTTAGATTTTGGCAATGTCAATGTTGACGAATATTTCTGTTTCCGGTAACAGCTTGTTACTTCCTGCTTCTTCGCAAGTAACATAACAGGGAGCCCAAGCTATACTTCTGAGTGATATCTGATCCTGATCCTGATTTATTTCTCTAAAATTATTCAAAATAAAGTTTGTACCTCTCAAATGTTGTTGTGTATAAAAAAACGATAGTAATAATATATGGCAAGGGTGGAAACTTCACCTCGAAGCCCCCTAAAAAGCCTTCTATATATTATTACTATGGAGGGGGATTTTATAAAAATCGTTTTTTAGATCAAATAAATAATACACAACAACATTTGAGAGGTTTAAACTTTATTCTAAATCATTTATCACTCAGAAGTATAGCTTGGGCTCTCTGTGGTAACATTTTCCGTGGGAGAGCTAGGGGCAAAATTAGAAATGTTTCGAGGTTAATAACAAAAGTTTTTTAACTTACTACTACAAAATGATGTATTTGTCATAATTAGACAATAAAGATACGTTCATTTCAGTATTTTTACTAGTTATATTAGTTTTAATGCAACTTTACTGATTACTTTATAAGAAATAATATCTGTGTTAACCCTCCCCTCCCATATCTACTAATTTTGTTGCAATGGATTAAATATTGATTTTGACCGGGAAGAGCTGAGGACTGACATGAGGATCATCGATAATGCAGTTGAGTTTTTGGGTACAAGTTTTGTTATGGATTTCTCCTTATTATTATGACTTGTTGTGATCTTTATCCATTTGAGCAAATGGTAGTAGTTTTATGGGATGAACAAAGCTAGTAAAGACCTGAATTCTCGATTTGAAGGCTTTATTTGTCCGGCATGTTTAGTGGACTTCGCGAGCGCTTCTCAAGTTCAAGAACACTGGTTTAACTTTCATTCAACGTCAAGCCGCGATGCACGAAAAAGTCAGGCTTCTGGGCACAGTAATGTCAAGGTAATCAGTTTATCGTGATACTAAAAACTATTTTATCCCTAGTCAGCTTTAGTGAAGGTTTCTTCGATGACTTTCTTTCACTCCCTGATTTGAACTTGGCTTTTGCTCTGCTGCTTGGTGAAGAATTTGTTTACATTTCCACTTGTCATGCACGCTGGGCTCACGTTAATCATTTCTGTGCCATCCATCGATTTCTATTTAACAGTATTCTTAGTCCAGTGCCTACTGATTCATTAATAAGAGTTGATTGGTGTCGACATCTTTTGATATTTATTTGAACATTCTTCAGCCATTGTTTAGTTTGTGTTTATCTAGCCTTTGTTCTCAAAGTATTTCAAACCTCTTTTGGTCGAGCGATTTGAAACTGATGTATTGTCTTCAAAACAATAGGGAAGTGACAGAATCTATCAATAAAAGAAAGATACCTTTTAAATATCCAATGTCTGTTCAGAAGAATTTTTAATAATAATAATAATGAAAACTTTATTTTTATGTTTTGTTACATGTACGTGCAATTGTAAATCTCTCTACTTATAGGTGAAATACAATTGGCTACTTGATTAACAATATTATCATAAACTAGATACAGTTCAACATTTACATAAACTTGAAAGAAAACAACAACAACAACAACAACAAAACAACAACAACAACAACAACAACAACAACAACAAATTCCTTAACAATATTTCATTAGTTCTGGATTCGTCCATGTCTTGTTCTTACAGCAAAATATGTAATACGTAGTTCTGATAGCAATCTTTACAATCGATCTTACGATATACTTTTTAAATTTATCATCGACACCTAGATCATCCAACATTGTTATAAAGCTTGATGAATCATTGGCAAACACACCTAGAGCACTCACAGAAAGATTTACAAATATCACGTTTTTGAACTGACGTTTTAATAATAATAATAATGGAAACTTTATTTGCTTATGAATACAGTTGTAAATCTCACTACGTATAGGCAATAAACAACTGGCTACTTGAATTAATACATGAGTAATATATATAAATGTATATTTACAAGGAATCAAATTAAATGGAAAAAAAAAAAAAGTTAGGATTTTAATAGTTCTGGGTCATTCCAAATCTTATTTCTGCAGCAAAATATATAATATGTTGCTCTAATGGCAAGATTTATCATTTTTCTAATAATATAGAGTTGTTGTTTTTTATCAATGCCAATGTCATTCATCATGTCCAGGAAGGTGGAGCATTCATCCGAGAAAACGCCAAGAGAACTCATGGAGAGGTTAACAAATTTAACACATCTGTGGTCACTGCTCAAGTCGTTAATCAAGTTCTTGTATTTTTCTCGTTTACGCATTGCATTTTTACAAAGGTTGGACTCGAACCCAACTGTTAGTTCTAGGACATACAAACACTTGGAATGTATTAGAAAAAGAAGATCTGGACGGAAAGTGTCACCGGTTATAATTGAAGGACTCGAATAACCATTCACATCAGCATAGAGCGAAGAGCGATCATTAATTGCAGGTTGAAGGGAAGTGGCGATGAAATTTAGAATTGAGTCGTGTCTCCAGGTAAAGCGTTTAAGGTAATGCTGGCAACCAGCGACAACATGGAGGAGTGATTCAGGACTAAGGCAGAAAGAGCAGTCAGGACTTTGTGATGATCCCCATCTGAACAGATTTTTATGTGTAGCAAGGGAGTTGTTCATGTAGCGAATGGTAAAGTTATAAATGTTCTTGGGTAGGTTAGACTGGACAGACGACCAAATAGAATTAACAGATGATAATGAAAACTTGATAACATTGGTGAAAAAGAAACCTTGAGATGTTAAGTGGTGTAGCAGTTTATCTTCTTGATTAGAACGGAAATCTTTAAGAACTTCTTTAGTAGATTTATATACATCGTATTGGATGTTAGTGTGGCAGCTCGACGACTTCCAGAGATCTTTAATGGAATCATGACGGGACGTTTTTAAGGAATTACGGAGAACTGTTTGACATTGAATGAATTTGACAGAAGGAGGACAAATATTAAGACCAAATTTATTACGCTCAAGAAAAACGTTACTCAATGTACCAGATATTGGGATATCAAGCCATTTACGAATGAATCCATTCACTATAGAATCAATGTTTTCTATTATCCAGGTTTTAGATATATCAGCTACAGTAAAAATGCCAGGAAAGTTTAGATAGGACATAGCGGCTGTACAGGAGCAGTTTATTTTTAGGATGCAATGGCTTCATATCAATGTCACTCATCAGATCTTGAACAAGAGAGGTCAATTCAGACATGTGTTGGTGGTTGGACATGTTGAAATCAAAGAAACGTCCTAAGTAGCGAAATGAATCACCCATTTTGACATAAGGGACAAGAACTCCATTTATTATTAGTTTTTTTTATAATAATAATAATAATAATAATAATAATAACTACCATCAAAGCAAGTAACTCAACCATTGAAGTAAATCAACCTCAACCTAAACATCTCAAGAGAATACTAAGAAAAGAAATCGAAAGAAAATTAGAAGAGGAAGTAAAACAACAACGATGGATAGGACAATATATAGTGCAACAATGGCAAGATAAACATTTACATCATGAATCCTATAACATTGCAAAGGTTTGGCCAAACATCCCAAACATAGTCTACAGCATACACACCAGTATCGTACAACAGTTAATCACAACTAAAGTCTACAATGCAAAGAAAGTTCAAAGTGGAGGAGAAGATTTGTTATGCAGTTTCTGTCATGTCAAGAAGGAAACAGTACCACACATAATGTGCAGCTGCTCTGCCATCGCGCAAACGCTGTACACAGTGCGTCACGATCGAATGCTCCATCCAGTGTACTATGCAATTTTAAAGGCACTTGGAATCACCAATAATGAAGAACACCAAACGATACCTTGGTACAGAGAACAACAACCCAAATGTTGTGTCGAGACTAAAGAAGTGAAGGTACTATGGAACATTCCCCTGCACTTAGACGTCGTTCCTAAGGATGGTGCAAACAGACCTGACATCACTATATGCAACAAGAAAGAACGTCAATGGCTTATATTTGAAGGAACTGTATGTAATGTTGGACAGATTCAAGAACGAGACAAATTGAAAACAGAGAAATATGCTGATTTAAGGTCAAGCTTAAAGAGATTGTATCCCGGTTATAATGTTATTCAAGTTAATGTAGTGTTTGATTTTCTATCGGGGTATCATAAAGAACTGAAAGACAAGTTAAAGAATGTAGGACTCTCTGATAGTATGAACGTGATTAGAAAATGTCAAAAATGGGTAATCGCACAAAACTGCGAAATAGTGAAAGCCCTTCATAGTCATAAATGAAGCATCAGTCTATTTGAAATATATAATAGGAAATTGCCCAGATTATCGTAATCCGCAGTTTCACTACGAACAACACTTGTAAACAAAGTGAAAGTTTGAAATAAACACAATAATAATAATAATAATAATAATGGAAACTTTATTCTATATTTATACAACAATTACAAATCTCTCTACTTACAGGCAATTTGCAATTGACTACTCAAGTGATACATGCATTTATAGATGTAAACGACAAAATGATTTAGAAAATATATATATATATATATATATATCAAAATTTCAATAAGTCTGGGTTATTCCATTCTTTGTTTCGACAGCAGAAAAGGTAATATGTTGATCTGATTGTAATGTTGATAATTTTTTTTACAATATAGTTTTGTTGTTTCTTGTCCTCTAGGCCAAGTTCATTTAATAATAATAATAATAATAATAATAATAATAATAATAATAATAATAATAATAATAATAATAATAATCGAAGTGTTCAAGAAGTTTTATCGAAGTGTTCAAGAAGTTTTATAGTTTGAGGCACTAAAACACACACACTATCTTTATAGTTCATCAGGAACTGTTGCCTAGACAATGTCCGCAACTAGTTTCAAAAAAACGTGTATATGAAAAAGTACCAATAAAACCGACCATAATAATAATAATATTGAAATAATAATACTAATAAAAAAGTATTGCAAGTATAATTTTGTGTTTTGTGATTGTAGAATGAACCATCAAATCATCATGAGTTCAAGATAGCATTCTTTGAACTTCCAGAAGAGTGTGGAGTCTGCCAAGATGAAGTTTCAAATTATGATGGATTGTTCTGTGAAGGTGAGTCATAATGGTGATACAATTTGAATTGGGATTTTACATCAAAAATGCTTGTAATTGCGACCAACAATGAATACAAACTTTCAGTTGGATTTTGGGTTTTTCTGATCTGTCAATCATGTGAAGGAGGTGGAGGCAAATGTGAATTGAACAGTTGGATCGAGGAATTTGCATAAGCTCTACCCCTCACATGATTGGTGGATCAGAAAAAACCCAAAATATCTAACTGAAAGTTAAAGTTTAAAGTTGCCAGTCACGATACAAGTGTTTTTGCAGTAAAGGGATAATATTTTTCCCTCTGTATGGGAGATCAAGGATTTCTTCACTTAAGTTATTTTTGTTCTTCTTCTTCAGTCTGTCACTATATTTGCCACAAAAGATGTGAAGAAATGGTAGGAATAAAATTGAATCCTGTACCAAAATAAAATAATTTTGCTAATAATAATAACGATGATAATAATGACAATGATAATAATAATAATATAATAAGCTACATCGAGATCAAGACTACAAGATCAAAGAAATCAATATAGTGTTCAACTTCTTGGGAGATTTCAACAGCATCCTAGAGAAAGAACTTTCTGACCTAGCCCACAAGAAGGAAGTCAACAAAGTCCTAACCAACTGTCAGAAATAGATCATCACACAAAACTGCAAAGTCATCAAGAAATTTTACAGTTTGACTGACACTGAAATGCACACTATCTATATAGTTCAGAAACTGTTGCTTAGACATAGTCTGCAACTAGTTTAAAAAATTTTACATGAAAAATTATCAATAAAACTGACCATAATAATAATAATAATGGTTTATTGATAAACATATCATCGCACCAAAAGCAGGAATTACAATATGTGAGAAAAAATATATACATGTATATCACATAGTAATATCTGAGTACTGTATGCATTGTTGTAGGTAAAGTCAAAGTGTAGAAAACCATTACTTAAAAACGTTGGTAGTGTGAATGTAAGTGCTATCTTATTTCATAATGTAATCCCTTAATGTTTAGTGATCTCTTCTTTTCAAGATTGTTTTGAAATAACTAATATTTTTGTCTTGACCTTAGGAGAATAGAAATGATAACTACATTGGATATCGACTCCCTAAAGTGGTAAGTTGTAACGTACTGTACCTTATGAGTTATGGGTTAATTCATCTGTTCAGTGTTTGCACTATAAGATAAATTGTAATCTTTTTACAGCAAGCATCAAGCACACATAAAGGAATTGTTAAACATTTGCGACACATTGTTTCAAAGTAAGTGTGAAATAATTATAAATAATTAATAAATTAATTTATCTGTAATTTATCTGTCTGCAAACCACAATTTTTGCGTCCAAAAGCATTTGCACGAATCATGTTTACTCACACGAGCTTGATGCAGTTGTCCAACGGTCTCAAAAAACTTAATGTTTACATTCAAAACTGCAAAGTTGGCTGGCCCAAATGTCAAAGTTGTATGTGATAAATGTCAAATTTTAGACATCAAAACCTAGACGTACCGCCCCCAATTAGTGGCGGCTTTCTTTTCAAGTGTTTTCGCTTAGATGAAATTGACTGTAGTCAGCTTTGAAGACTTACTTATTCAAGTCTCCATTTAACTTGGGACTTAATTAACATAATTCACATAATTAGTTTTTTTTTTCTTTTCTCTCTTGCTCTCTTTTTTCTTTTCTGCCTAGAGCAGAAATGGATAAGCTCATAATAAGTGTGTATTATTATTATTAATATGTTATTATACTTATCACTATAAAAACCTTTAGAGTAGGTTTATGATGCACCAAATGTTGAGCCTTATTGTGGAAATATGGCTGATGTTATTTACAGTACTGTAGTCTTAGTTATCTGAATAAATGATTTAAATGAAAATAAGGCAATGGCAAATGTAAAACAAAAAATGATGATATACAAGCATGCATACATATATGATTAAATATTGATTAGCTGTTCAGCAGCAAAAGAGATTGGAGATTTTAGCACCGTATCCATATTTGTTTAGATCTGTAAAAAGAAAATTGTTTTTTTTTGTGCGAATCTGAATTTGTTTAAATTAATTGTTTTTCATGATGTGGGAATTTGGAACACCAATGTGAGAGAAGGAATTTTTTGTAAGTTTGTTCTAGAGTATTGGTTGTAAAACAATTTTACCTTCACAAATTCAAAAATTCATACCTTTGACAGTTGAAGGGCAATCTACTTGAAACTTTGCAGTTTTAGTATCATTGATGTGACAAATTAATGGTATAGTAAACTCCTTTTCCCAATAAATCAAATGTTTCTTAATGGCACACTAACATAATAAGGTCTATGTGCATATTGTGCACCTATTTTTAACCATGCTTCCATTTTTTATTCTAAGAATTGAACTTATTCTTTACTAACCAAAATGGTTTTCGCACCAGGTATTGGGTCAATGGTTTGATTTATGTCCTTTTCATTTTGATTTGTGTTGCCATAGCAATGCTCAACAAAGATGGCTAAAATCAGTTTTTCTCTCAAATTTGAGCAGATGTAGACAAGTGACTATATGGACAAACTGCAAAGAAAATTCATAGGACACAATTCAACCCTTTTTCAAAGCAATTTTGGATAAACCAGTACAAAAACATAAATGATGCAAATTTGCATATTTCTTGTAGTTCATGCAAATGAAATAAGCAAGCCTTCTTAAATGTGTTCATGAATGAGTATAATTTTTGTAGCTAAATATTCTTGCATTGTTCATACTTGTACAATAAAACTGTCTAATAAATAGGTTCAAGGGTTACTTGGGTAAAAGGCTGTAGGTGAGAATTGGAAATTTGTTGAATTAAATATTAAATCACCAATTGAAAATAATATCTTTTCAACAGAATATTATTTCCACTAGCAATAATGATATTTTGCACCATAATATATTTGCACCAGAGAGCTCTAAATTTGAAAATGCGCTAGTATATAAATCATATATCTGTGGGACTTAACAATCTTTCATCTTTTCTTTGTAACTATTAATAACTATTTAATGAATGTTAGTTACAATTTGAGTGTGTAACTTAAACATTTTGTTTGTCAGGGGAAGAGTGCGACATGTTGATAAGGAATTTGACTTGGACCTCACATACATCAATGATAGAGTTATTGGTAATAATTATGTTAAATAAATCCTTCTTAGGATTGGCATCATTATGCCAGTGATACATGCTGCATTTTTGTCACACTGGAAATGAAATTTAAGATGTTGTAGAGAAGAATTGTCATCTGTTATCAATCTACAAAACATTTAAGTTTTTGAATGAACAAATTTCTTGTTGCAGAAATCTGACCATTGATGCTGTTGCTAGATGACGTGCACGGTAATCATGAACAATCTGCACCGTACGGTAAGTGGTCGGTAAGTGGTCGGTAAGGTAACGGTAAATGGTCGGTAAGTGGTCGGTAAGGTAACGGTAAGTGGTCGGCAAGTGGTTGGTAAGTGATAGTAGATAATGGTTAATATACGTGGTCGGTAGATAACGGTAAGGTAATGGTAAAATGTGGTCGGTAAGGTAACGGTAAGATGACGGTAAGGTAACGGTAAGATGACGGTAAGGTAACGGTAAGGTAATATTATCAGTAAATGAAGGAAATAATATGGCAGAGAAATAAAAAAGCATTGGAAGTACCAAGGTTTGACTTTTATGAATGTGGTGGCTCTTAAAAGAGCCGTTTGATTTCAATGTTTCGATCTTCAATAACCAGCAGCAATGTCTCGAAGTATGGCGGATAGTAGATTTCAGCGTGGACATTTCGTATCTTCCATTGAAAATTCGTCGAGGTACTCTGGAACTCTGTTATAACGGGTGCCGCTCATTCTCTTGAACTTTCGCTCCACTGTACTCCAAAGTAATTCGATGGTTAGATATTTCGACTGAGCGTAATTTAGAAGCATTTCGGGCGGAACGATCGACTTAACAACGCCAACAAGTCAGTGACTGTAAACACACCTAAGTTGTATTTTAACTACTTGCTTTGGTGATAATTTTCATTTACAAGACAAATAAGAACATCATTTTAAAGTATCTTTCCAATAGAAACATTGATCCAAATCCCTAGCAGATGCTTCGAGTGTAATTAAATGTTCCGCTAGGGCGGAACGACCGGTTATTGACTCTTGTAAAAAATAAGAAACGAAGTGGAAAACAACAACATAGAGACATCACTAAATACTAGCGAGAAGCGTTAAGTCTTTTTTAATTTCTCTCTGAAAAAAGGAGAAAAGAAAGATTAAAAATGATAATGAACTGTTATTCACACAAAGTGGTACGCGAGAAAGTCATGCGGCACACTCATGGCGTCATAAAGTCTAGACCATTGTATACAGTAGTCTGGACATTCGAACGTGTATAATTGGAAATCATGAAAGCGCTAGTTCGAAGGCAGAGTCGTAGCCTTTCAGTGATAAGAATAATAACAGTTTTAATCGAACGAAGTCATTGTTAGTCGGTTGTCAGTCTGGAAAAGCGTCCTTAGTTACGTAGTGTAAACAAACCAAGTCGGAATCAGAACAAATTTTGAGTCGACAGCTTCCCCGCCTCAGTGATACCTGACTTGAAATATGTTGAATTAAGACTACCTAGAAGCGATCAGTTATGATTTCTTGTGATATCAAATACACTTATTTCTAAGTTATAAGTTAGAATACAGAATACAGTTTCAAAGTAACTCGTACTTCTTCCTTGTCCGCTCAGCTGGAAAAGCGAAAAGCGTCCTTTGTACTAAGTGTAAACAAACCGAACCCAGTCGAAATCAGTAACTCGACAAAAACACGATTTTCTTGTTGAATATACTGCCAAATTTGAAATAAAATATACGGAAGCTGATGTTGTCGGTAAGGTAACGGTAAGGTGATGGTAAGGTGACGGTAAGGTAACGGTAAGGTGACGGTAAGGTAACGGTAAGTGGTCGACGAACCGAGTTACTGACCACTTACCGTACGGTGCAGATTGTTCACGATTACCGACGTGCACTCAGAAATTTAGCTCTTTAAAATTGAATTGCCATCATGAGATAAAATTGTATCATGTATTGCCAGCTTGACATCAAATGTACAGTTGAATCCCAATAACTCAAACCCTTGGTAACTCAAACTCCTGCTATTAAACTAAAATCAATTTTTGTTTCAGATCGTTTTCTATATTATAATTTTACCCTCAATAACTCGAACTCCCAATAACTCAAACCTTTTTACATTTCCCTTTGAGGTTCGAGTTATCAGGATTCAACTGTATATTAATTATATATTAATTTTGAGAAACATAGGTGATACCTACATATAATTATATTGCAATTCAGTGGGCCTGGAGAACACTGTATGAAGAGCACTTGGACTGGGATTAGTTTTTACCCAAGACTTTGACACCAGCAATCTAACCCCTTCATGATAAATATAGAATTCCACTATTGAATTTTATCTGATTATTAAATAATTATTGTGAATTTTTAGCCATGTCATTCCCAGCTACTGGACTAGAGACAACTTATAGAAACAACCTGCGTGATGTTGCTAAAATGTTGCAAACCAAACACCAGGATAAATATATGGTATGTTCATTATATAATGCTAAACAATACAATTCCATTGACCCCTTAGCCGTCACATGGAGTATTTCATGTTACAGTTACAAAGTTGTTCAGACATTGTCAGGGAATTGTTGTATAAACGGACAAACTTTTCAATAATTTTTTTACTTCAACCACTTGATTTTACAGCTTTTTCATTTGTTTTTATAAAAATAATAGTTCTAACCTTACTTTAAAATATTATTTTCAGCAATAATATTCTTTAGATAACTAAAAGATGAAATCGAGCCAGAAAAGTCTGTACATTTGTACAACAATTCAGTGAGAATGTCCGAACAACTTTGTGACCATAACATGAAATACTACACATGATGGCTAGGGGCCAATTGGTAAATTGATAAACACTGAATGAAGTATGTTTTTATTCAAGCTCATAATAAATAATTAAAAATGAAATTGAAAATTGTAGGGTCAGATAATTATTTAGAACACAAAATAACTGAACTTATTCAATTCAGTTGAGATTGATGCCTAAAATGTTTTTCAGGTTTTTAATTTATCAGAAAGGCGTTATGATATATCAAAGCTCAATCATCAGGTGAGACAATGTATTCTTGACTTTCACTTCAAAAAATTTCTAGGATCCTGAGTGAAATCAAACTAGATTTGAAAACTAGAAATTAAAGTGAACCCAATATTGGCTTAAAAAAGGCATTTAGCTAGATAAGCAAACCTACTTTGGAGATCACTACAGCAAACCTACTTTGGAGATCTAAATGGGCCTGCCTCTGTGGCATATTTACTTCTTTTCAATTCTTTGCATTTGCAGGTATTGGATTTTGGCTGGCCAGACCATTTAGCACCACCACTGGAGAGACTGTGTAGGTATGTGAAGTTTTGCATTTGATCAGTCAGTAAGTGTATCCAGGGGGTGGGACTCCCAATAATTTTTTGGGCGGGCATTGGAACAATAAATTAATGTCTTCTTTAGAGTTTGTAATGTCTCATCTTGGTGGGTAGCCTTCTTTATCTCTTCCACTTTACTTGGTGTTGCAGGTACATTTGCAACTAGGCCGTGAACCATGCTTTCAATGTCTTGGTGTATCTCTTGTAGTCCTCCATCTTCAGGCAGATGTGCTCTTGAAAGGGTATCTGCAATAAACGGACTTCCCAATTACTTCACTGTGACCTGATACTTATGTAATTTTATTAACAGTCGTTGAATTCTGGGTGGGGCTTGTGACATGGTTTAACTAGGATTAGGGTACTATTATGGCCTCCAGTGGCTTGGTAACTCTGTAACAGTGATTTCCTTGCCATAGACATATTGATTGATCCACTCACAGGCAAACACTATGGCAAGGAGTTCTTTTTCAATTTGGGCATAGTGTAGTTTGGCACTGTTAGGTGATCTTGATGCATAGATTCATGGCAGGGTGCTGGTCTTAAAGTAGGCATGCACCAAGACCCCCTTGAGAAGCATCAACCTAATGGTGATTGGTTGAGAGACATCGAAGAACTTTAAAACAGGACTGTTGGATAAGTCTGTCTTGATATTTTCAAGAGCATGTTCATGCTCAGCAAACCATATCCAAGATGTTTCTTTTTTAAGAAGTGATCTCAGTGGAGCTGTTATCTCAGACATGTTGGGTATGTACTGTGAGAGGAAGTTGACCATTCCTAACAGTCATACAAATTCCAATGTTGCTTCCATTTGCACTATTGTTCTGCTGCATTTTCATCTAAAATTAGTAAGAGTTCCCTAAATCCCTAAATGTGTGTGTGCTTATTGTTATATATAAGTAGTATGTAATCTTTAGAATTTATGGAGATTTATATGTGTAAAAACATTGTTAACTTATTGTGCAAATTGTAACTTTTTGTACAAAGTAAAAATGTAATGTAAAATGTACCAACATAGAGAAAAATTATTGGGTGGGGTTGCTTGTGGTCTCTTTTGGGGGCAGCTGTGTATCATTATTTTAGTAAATTGGCGAACTACAATTGAACTACACTATGCCCAATAACACACACACACACATGGGCTCCTAGTGATAACAGGGATTATTGTATATAGTCACTGATAGGATTACCCTCTGTAAATAAAGGAATCCATATTATTTTGTTTATATTTAGTATAATCAAATCCATTGATTCATGGCTGAAGACTGACCCTGACCATGTTGTGGTAGTCCATTGTAAGGTAAGTATTAGTGGTGAGGAGCTCTTTGTTGGCCAAAGGTCCATCAAAGCAACATCTCCTTATACACACACGAGTTCCTTAGTTACACCACAGCCTACTTGCTGCTCACTGCTTGTGTCTTGCAGCTCTCTGCTGGCCAGCTTGCTTGTCTGCCTTTTGCTTGTGTTAGAATATTTGGCAAATAATTGGAATTTGTTTGCCAAAAATATGAATTTTAGAGCTCTACTGGTCTTGACTATACATTTAAACTAGGCTTAGATACAAAATTCTGGAATTTTGGGGAAAATTTTAGGCACCAAAATCAATTTTAACAAATATAATTGTGGCTTTTAGTGAATTGAATTTGGCAAAATTTTAGAGAAATATTAGAGACCTTAAGAATGCCAAGAATGTTGGTATTGGGGTGAGAAGTCAAAATCTAAACCAAATTTTGGTGATTTTTTTGTGCTCTTTATAAAGATGGCTAGTTGAAAAAACATTGAAGAGATGTTGTTTTTGTGTTTTCTTGATCAATGGTTTCATTTCTGAAGAAGATTCTGTAGTGTTATATAAAGCATATCAAACCAAAAATCTTTCCGCACAAAGGTTATGGTTGCTTACAACTGGACATCCTCAAGGTTTAATATCGACAACTACAGACCAAATATGGTCAACTATAGACCAATTTCCATACTGCCGGTTACATCGAAAATTATGGAGAAAGTTGTTAATTTCCAACTACAGTACTGTTTGCAAAGGTTTAACTGATCTTCAGTCCAGTTCAGTCAGGGTTTAGACAACATTATTCAACTGAGAGTTATATTTCACTGATGAGATCAGAAAGAATGCAGGTACTGGAAAATTAACGGGTGCTCTGTTTATAGATCTCAGGAAAGCCTTTGATACTGTGCCACATAAAGAACTTATATCCAAACTGAAAAAATTTGGCTTCAGGGAAGATTCAATTAACTGGTTTACAAGCTACCTTGGTATCAGACAGATTTTATTTGTTGAACTTGATTATGAGCTGTTGGATATCCCTTAGCAGTTATAAATAGAGTACCTCAGGGTGGCATATTGAGGCCAGTCCTCTTTACACTATAATTATATCCAAGGGCAGATCCAGGTTTTTCAAAGGTGGGGGTCACGTGACGTTTACAAACAGGGAACCCAAACGAAAAGGTCTTAAGCCATTGAAACTCGCTGAAAATATGACATTAATTGCTTAGACTAGTGATTTTTTAACTTATTAGAAACAAAAATATTATATTTACAACTGTATGGGTAGAGGGTTGGCATTGCTTAGTGATATTTCATTGAATGTTAAAAGTGAGTCTTTTCACAGAAAAAAATTGCTGTTGCAAATTCATGGCATATTAATTGATGAACACAGGGGGTCCTGACCCCCGCGACCCTCCCCCTGGATCCGCCCTTGATATCAATGATCCCAAATTTCATCAACTTGTGTAAAATTATGATGTATGCAGATGGTACGGTCATATTTTTCTCTGCTGCACAGATGATGAAGTAGAGATACAGCTAAATATTGTATGGAACTTATTTTTTGCAATGCTTGGACATCCTGGACATGGCCTTTTCTTTGAAGTGGAATGCATATAATTATGGTTCCTGAAAAAGTACCTCGGCCATGGCCAGCTTCACATCTTTGTATTCCATCTTAGACTGGCTGCATGAGAAAGAAAGAATATCCTATTCAGATTTTCAAATCATATACATGTAATATAATCATATGTCTGAATATATTATATGGATATTTCATTTGAATGATAAATAACATGATTTGTAAAAGTGAAAAGTTGCATAAGTTGTGATATAGGGAAACCATTAATAACTCACCATTCACGATATATCCACGAGTTAGCCATAGGGGCCTTTGATTCTGGAATTTTGTATCTAAGCCTATTAAGTTGAATCTCTAATTGTAACCACTTGTGAATCTGCTGAACAGTATTTATGGTAATTTGTTGCTAGCACTCTGTATTGTAGATTATTGACAAAGTAATATTGTTTAGGGTGGTAAAGGAAGAACTGGTGTGGTCATTTCTGCATACATGCATTTTAGTAAAATGTGCTCAAGGTAATTAAAGTTAAGTATTTCTACTAGATGCACCATTTGATAATTAATTATTTAGACAACACAAGTGCTGGCCATTGGTATTCAAAGGAATTATGTTAAGTCCAAATTTAACTATGTATGTCATAATTGCTCATTTGTTACCTATAATGATGAATGTCAGTGGTAGAATACTAAACAGAAAGGTATAATTTTTATTGTCTTTACATTTAATGTAATAAAAACTATACCTTTCTGTTTAGTATTCTACCACTTACATTAAATGTAAACTAAGACAATAAAAATTATACCCTTCTGTTTATATTATTTATCTATTTCATTTACTTATTTATTTATTTTTATTTTTATTCTTAGATAGGTGTCCTTACTTAGTGGGAAACTGCTATATTTTTGACACATAAATGAAGTTAGTAGTAGTAGTAGTAGTAGTAGTAGTAGTAGTAGTAGTAGTAGTAGTAGTAGTAGTAGTAGTAGTAGTAGTAGTAGTAGTAGTAGTAGTAGTAGTAGTAGTAGTAGTAGTAGTAGTAGTGGTAGTGGTAGTGGTAGTGGTAGTGGTAGTGGTGGTAGTGGTAGTGGTAGTGGTAGTGGTAGTGGTAGTGGTAGTGGTAGTGGTAGTGGTGGTGGTGATGGTGATGGTAGTGGTAGTGGTAGTGGTAGTAGTAGTGGTAGTGGTAGTAGTAGTCGTCGTCTACCACTTACATTAAATGTAAACTAAGACAATAAAAATTATACCTTTCTGTTTAGTATTCTACCACTTACATTAATGTAAAGACAATAAAAATTATACCTTTCTGTTTAGTATTCTATCACTGACATTAATGTAAAGACAATAAAAATTATACCTTTCTGTTTAGTATTCTACCACTTACATTAATGTAAAGACAATAAAAATTATACCTTTCTGTTTAGTATTCTATCACTTACATTAAATGTAAACTAAGACAATAAAAATTATACCTTTCTGTTTAGTATTCTACCACTTACATTAATGTAAAGACAATAAAAATTATACCTTTCTGTTTAGTATTCTACCACTTACATTAATGTAAAGACAATAAAAATTATACCTTTCTGTTTAGTATTCTATCACTTACATTAATGTAAAGACAATAAAAATTATACCTTTCTGTTTAGTATTCTACCACTTACATTAATGTAAAGACAATAAAAATTATACCTTTCTGTTTAGTATTCTACCACTTACATTAATGTAAAGACAATAAAAATTATACCTTTCTGTTTAGTATTCTACCACTTACATTAATGTAAAGACAATAAAAATTATACCTTTCTGTTTAGTATTCTACCACTTACATTAATGTAAAGACAATAAAAATTATACCTTTCTGTTTAGTATTCTACCACTTACATTAATGTAAAGACAATAAAAATTATACCTTTCTGTTTAGTATTCTACCACTTACATTAATGTAAAGACAATAAAAATTATACCTTTCTGTTTAGTATTCTACCACTTACATTAATGTAAAGACAATAAAAATTATACCTTTCTGTTTAGTATTCTACCACTTACATTAATGTAAAGACAATAAAAATTATACCTTTCTGTTTAGTATTCTATCACTTACATTAATGTAAAGACAATAAAAATTATACCTTTCTGTTTAGTATTCTACCACTTACATTAATGTAAAGACAATAAAAATTATACCTTTCTGTTTAGTATTCTACCACTTACATTAATGTAAAGACAATAAAAATTATACCTTTCTGTTTAGTATTCTACCACTTACATTAATGTAAAGACAATAAAAATTATACCTTTCTGTTTAGTATTCTACCACTTACATTAATGTAAAGACAATAAAAATTATACCTTTCTGTTTAGTATTCTACCACTTACATTAATGTAAAGACAATAAAAATTATACCTTTCTGTTTAGTATTCTACCACTTACATTAATGTAAAGACAATAAAAATTATACCTTTCTGTTTAGTATTCTACCACTTACATTAATGTAAAGACAATAAAAATTATACCTTTCTGTTTATAGTATTCTACCACTTACATTAATGTAAAGACAATAAAAATTATACCTTTCTGTTTAGTATTCTACCACTTACATTAATGTAAAGACAATAAAAATTATACCTTTCTGTTTAGTATTCTACCACTTACATTAATGTAAAGACAATAAAAATTATACCTTTCTGTTTAGTATTCTACCACTTACATTAATGTAAAGACAATAAAAATTATACCTTTCTGTTTAGTATTCTATCACTGACATTCATCATTATGTAGGTAACAAATGAGCAATTATATATGACAAACATAGTTAATTTGATATGCCCACAACCAGTACTAAATTGTAGTACTGGTTGTAGGCATATTAAATGTTAATACTGTAGCCATAATATACTATTAGTAAATTTATTCTTCCCCTTCAGTCCTGAGGCCGCTCTTGACTGGTTTGCGATGAAACGATTTTATGATGATAAACTTGGAGGAGTCACTCAGCCATCACAAAGGAGGTAATGCTATAAACATGTCTATCAATAATTTGTAAGGCATAAAATTAAAACCATGCAACTGAAAATAATTTGGACATTTTTTTCAATTTTTTTTTAAAACTGGTTCAAAGTGCTTCAAAAAGGTGTTGGTCAACTTCTCTAGCTCTAAGTATCAGAAAGGGAGAATTATGGGAACATGCAACATGCATGTAAGTGCTTTGATCGATCCTAATGAGATAAATACATACTTCCAGAGCATCAACACTGACTTTTATTACAATCCTTCTGAAAGACATTTGAATTTCTGAACTGTCTCTTTACACAGTTCAAAAGCTTATGTTGAAACAAAAGTGCACTGCATTTGGGCCCGACAATCTGCCATACTGGTTTCGGAGTGAATATGCCTATGACCTTGCATTGCTCCCACTGTCACTCATAATACTTCTTCAACTGCTCCCTAAAGTGGTATACCTGATACATGGAAACTAGTCAACATTTCTTCAATTCCCAAAGAGATCCCATTGGCCAAACTTAACCAACTATGACCATTATAACTTACCAACATTATCATGCATCTTTTTGAAAGAGCTGGATACACCATGGAGTTATTGACCATCATCAACAAAACAATTGATGCAGATCAATTTGCTTACAGGACACAATTCCACCATGACCTTGCTTGAATGTCAACACACATATGGCTCAATTGCTGGATAGAGATTCTCCCTTTGTTAGAGTGTTCTTGTTTGCCTTTAGCAGGGCCTTTAATTCTGTGCCCTATGACATTCTTGGTAACAAACTTAAACATTTTCCTGTGAATTTGTATGTAACCAACTGGCTTATGAACTTTCTGTTCAACACCAGAAAATAACGTGTGATAGTGGATGGAATTTGAAGACTGAGTATCTTGATATAAACCGTTGGGTTCCTCAAGGAATAGTCTTAGGAATTGTTCTTTTCTCTATCATGATAAATGATATTAAGGTAGTTCCGGAGTCTTAGATTTCATCAATGAATTTCCTTTAAAATCCTGTCATTTTAAGATAATTGTTTGGCAATTCAAAAACCGAGAAAAAAAGAGGGGGTCACCGTATTGGTTTCTGAGCTATAAGATGTCGTATAAGGTGGTATTTTCAATGATTTTCCGCGATTTTTTGCAAAATGTACGTAATCCATATGGTCTGAAGAATGCGAACAAATTTTTTCCGAGAAACGCCTTGACCATCTCAAAAGATAGATGTGAGGTTTATCTAGCAGTTGTAATCGTATTTATTGTTTGATGAGTTGCAAACATGATTAAAAGGGCATTCTAGAATCAAATTCCTACCCAATTACGCGCTCCAAAATCGTGTACGGACTGTAAAAATGTGAAAAATTTACGACAATCCAATCAATGAAGTTGTATTTTTATTTTTTAAATCAAAAAAATGATAAGTACTCTCTTGAATTCAAAGAAAAAAACAAGGGGTCACCGTATTATTTCAAGAGTTAGAAAAGCACAAAAGAGAAAACACACCGAAAACGAACACCAAATATCACTCATTTTAGCGACTTTCTGGCCGGCTTTTTCGATGGATAAGATTAACTAAATTTAAAAGTTTCAGGTTAAATACCTACATCACATAGTGTACAAGATTTCTTGATTAAAGTTTTTCCGATGATTTCATATTGCCAAGCATCAGAACTGGGTGTTTTAAATGCTTTTTTTATTAATAGATACCTAGTACTCAATTTTATATAAGGTAGGACATTGTTTGTTTTTTTCTGTTTGATTTCTATATGCTGTAAATTCAAAATATCTTCGTTTTTGAATACATTTTCAATAAAGACATTTATTATTAAGTATCAAGGTCCAACTATTTATTTGAAGAAATAACTATAAAGATCAGGTAGGAGAAATTACAAGATGCTTGCTGTGATTTTTGCTTTGAAAGAGTGAACTCAAACCCCTTAACTTCATTAGTACAGAATTGAAAGAGGCCAGAAGAGAAAATCTGCATAATAATAACAACTTTCACTACAACAGGTACTTTGCTACCCAATAATTTGTGTTTCTCTTGAAGTTAATGGCTAAAAAACACCCTGGACATTGATGTTTAGGCTTAGAGAAGTTTACTGATACCATTTTGAACTAGTTTGAACCATTTTTAAAAAATCTGGGAAAATTCGTCCAAAACTGTTACTTGCATCATTTTCATTTCACTGTCTTCAATTAGCCTGTGCTTAAAGTGGCTACATTGTCACCTTTAGTCTGCTGTATTTTAAACTTGAAGATTTTACACTTGAAGGCCAAACATCCATGCAATTAATCCTCATGTATTGCTTTCAGATATGTACATTACTTCAGTGATTACCTTGATGGAAAGATCAAACTTACTTCTAAGTGAGTCATGCTTGTATCATAAGTCTGGTTTTCACTACGACGCAAGCACAAGCGCAAGCAGAAACACAAGCACAAGGATCAAACTTTTTTGATATCTTGTGCTTGTGTTTATGCTTGTGCTTATGCTTGCATTCTTGTTATCCCGGCGTAGTCAATCGAACAAATCCGAACAAAAAATCAATCGAACTCAATCGTTCGACTGGTTGCCGATTGGTTCGGCACTCGAACACAATCGAACGAGAACTTTGCTGTGAGTACGATTTCCGAACAAAATCGAACTTCAACCAATCGAACTGATTGGATTATTCGATTTTGTTCGGTAAATATATACGGTCGCTAGATAACGTAAATAAGGCACCAAAGAGCGTAAGTCAACAGTCAACAATGCTTTCATCATTTTTTTTAGCAGTCTATGAACTCGATTCATTTATATTTTGGCAATATTTAAATTCCAAAATGAACAGTAACGACATTACTGCGATTTTCGAATTATGCGAACTCGGATATCTAAACACCCCTAAATAGAACTCACCTAGATATACCTGATGCTATTGGCCTGAGAATCCGTACAAGTTCCCGTTGCAAGTGCCCAAGTTTACCTCTGTCATCAGCCACTTTTAATGCCCGTCCATTTTCTCCTACTTTTTTCAGTATTCTAAACTTCTCTCCATTTTCTACGTAGAGGCACTCGTTGTACCCCTTAGCCACGCATTTAAGAACGATTTCTTTTTCGCAGTCTTGAGCCTTACGTCAGAGGGTATTTCCCAAAACATTGTTCGATTTGGTTCGATTGCTTTATAGTTCGATTTCCAAACGTTCGATTTTGTTCGATTGCTAAAGCTTTGCTGTGAGTACGATTGTGTCCGATTGCCGAACCAATCGAAAATCAATCGAACGATTGATGTTCGATTGAGTTCGATTGCCGAATGTTCGATTGACTACGTCGGGTGTTATACTAGTGAAAACAGACAATCTTATGCTTGCACTTGTGTTTGCATCGCTAGTGAAAACCAGGCTTATTAAGTGTTCATGTTTACATAATGTGGAAGGGCATTTTCTATTAATTACAGCAGTTCTCAATCACACGCACTCTCCAATAATATTATATTTACTTTGACTTCAAAATCGCGTGTACCCCCGTAAGTCTTAGGAGTCTAGCAAAAAGACTAAAAACACACACGAGTGATTTTAGAATGTTAATCGAAGACGGCGGACATAAGAAAGAATTTCAGTGCTCGTTAAAACAGATTTGCTTCGTGAATACTAAAAGCCCGGTAAAATATGTCATAGCGACACTGGCTTTATGTATGTTCTGGTAAGGCTCTGTTATGATTTTGACTCCTGAGTATTTCGCAAGACAGTAATGAAACTGCGCTGGCGTGGTTTGCTAATAGATAGCGAGGTGGAGTCTGAAGACGAGGCATCAAAGTCAGAAATTCTTTAATGTCGACACTACTATCCTTATTTACAGGAAGTTGAACAGCTGGCTGGCTTAAAGCTAGCAGAGTGAGACTGCGATTTGGATATGTGTAGTCATCTTGTCAGTTCGTGAAGAACTGTTGCTAATGCAAGACCGGTTTCGGACTGTGAACGACAGGTCCTTCGTCAGTTGCTGATTGATTTGCTCGCGAGGAGCCGATGACTGAAGACTGAGATGAGTTCGCCGTTATTTATGCACTAACGCGGAGCATAGAGAACCAATGAAATCAGTCTGCAGCCTTATCATAGTCGAGACAATAGCTCACAAAAGCGGGTGTGAGGAGGCTATTGTTCGGATGTGATTAGACTTGCAGGATATTAGCTAACAATAGGCGTGAATCTCTCAAGTCCAATGTATGGTGCGAAGTTATACCATAACATCAGTAGAGAAAACCGGAAGCCCTTTTGAATTTAAATTCGCTGGGAGACTAATGAAAGACGAATTATTCGTCGTTTTCAAAAGTGCAGGAATCATAAAATTCTTGTTGGCTATACATTATCAATAGGGGCGATTCGCTGGAGCGACTAATGAAAAGCGAGTTGTACGCCGTTATCAAAAGTGCAGGAATCACTTAGCCTATTACTGTGTTATTTCAAAGATTCAGTAAAGTTAAAGCTGTAGAATAAATAACCAGGAAAACTCGGTGGGCTGAAAAGCCGGTTGAGTACCAAGAAGAGTATGAGTAGACTTACGGGGGTACACGCGATTTTGAAGTCAAAGTAAATATAATATGTGCGAGACCAGACACACGCTACAAACTCTTCGGAATAATGGTTATTCGGATATGCGTATCGTGGTTAACTTTACTGCGCTAATGCTGTTGTAGATCACTAGCTAGTGGAGTGCCAATGTTCTTTATTCCGCTGATGTAAATAAAGGATATTGTACTGCAATGTATTCACCGTCGTTTTTGAAAAACAGGAAAAGGTTTTGCCGGGTATCTCCAAAGATGTTCGTTTTCAAGCTGACCGGTTGCCCATAACTAGTTGCGTGTTATGGATAGGTGTTTTTGAGCCAGTTGTTGGCTGCTATTTAGATTCTGTGTCGGCAAATACGGCATTCTTAGGAGTCTAGCAAAAAGACTAAAAACACACACGAGTGATTTTAGAATGTTAATCGAAGACGGTGGACATAAGAATTATTATCTGTCATTTGGAAACTGTTTAATTCATGGATGTTAATCAAAAGCATTTCCATGGCAATTTGCTTTTTATTTTACTGTACTAAATAATTTGTTTCTGAATACAATTTTTCAGTGAATGATAAAAATGCCAAATTAACACACCAAAGGAGGCAGCATGGCCGAGTGGTCAGAGCGTTGGTCTCGTAATCTGGCGGTCCCAGGTCCGATACCCGCTCTGGCCACTAGCTGAGACTGAATTTGTTCCGATTTCGATTAGTTCAAATTCAGTTTCTCGGCCATGCTTGTAATATAGCCAACTGGTTCGCCTCCTTGCCAGTTGGGATTTTTAAACACTTTATGTTTACCGTTTATCAGTGTGTATTTATTTCAGGATTTGAGGACCAGGTTGGAAAAAAGCCTTGCTTTACCTGTTATATCCTCGTTAAAACAAAGAGTCTTCTTTTAAAATGTAGACTAAACTATATCTATACTACATTCCAGGCAAATTTTAGACTTTGTGCGCTGTGAATATAAATTTCACAAACTGACACCATCTTTTATCAATGGTCAACTAGTGATTTTATGCACAATCAGCAGATCAGCAAGAAATTTACTTTACCTTTCCTTGCTTTTGCATTATTGTTTATAATAATCTTTAATGAGGAGTTCAATGTCAGAAATGTGATTTACAGTATGAATCCTCAAATAGCAATCCTATTGCTATTCATAGGAGTGAATTTCCAGTATCCATAGTCATTTTCAGACCTAGAAAATCAAGGTATATCAATCATTAACTATACAAAAACAAAGGTTTGAAAGTGCATCTGCAGATGGTCATCATAGAAACTATTTTGATTGACGTCCATAAAAACTAGTTTTCATAGAGAGAGAAAATCATTGGAGAGCGTGAGCCAAGAACCTCTGTAATATGGAGGGCAAAAAGTTTCAGTGGCTTAACACTGGGGAGGGTGTAAGGGTTTGTTTGATACAAGTGAAATTTGTGATGAATAATATCTTGATAAAAATAGAGATAAATAACTGTTTGTGCCCATTGATGTTTTCTAGCACTTGTGCCGGCACTAATTAGAGGACACTGTACTCACAATGCCACTACATTCTTATATTTTTATGCACACATCTCTCAGCTCACTAGTTTGTTTTTACTGAAAGAAGAAAACCAGAGGACACAGAGAAAAACTCTCTAAACAAGGGAGAGAACAAACTAACAAACTCAAGGCACATGATGCCCTGTCAAGGAATTAACCCCAGTACACAGAGCTGACAGACTGGCACTCTCACTGCTTGGCCACCCTTGGTTCCCCAAATAATAATTGTGTGTTCCTTACTTTTTTATTTTAGCCCATTATTTCTTCATCACGTCATTGTTCATGGTATTCCTAACTTTGATGGAAAAGGAGGTAAACCTTACAACCTTGTTGCAGCTTGTTTCTCAATAAGTGTTCTCATTGGCTTGTTCAAGGTCCCATGATATCTAACTCCACCAAAAGGTCGTGTAGGTTCAGGGAGGGGCTAGTATGAGAGAGGTAAAGGAATGGGTGAAAACTCTTTTTGTTAAACGCTTGTGACTAATTATCTAAAGAACTAGATTACAAGCAATAAAAGCTTGCAATAGTTACTCTGTGATTAACAAAATTTAAGACTATTTAGTACTATTTACGTTGGACGATTTTAGTGGTTGTATTCACTATTTGCTACTTCATTTAGGTTGCAAACCATTCCTTCGTGTTTATGATGGACTTAAGTTGATTTATACATCTGGAGTATTGTAAGTGTTATAAACTTATTGCAACAAAGGGTTGTCCTTGGTGTGTTGCACATGACATTTTGCTATTGCATAATGCATATTACATGTTGCATATTGCATAATGCATATTACATGTTGCATAATGCATATTACGTGTTGCATATCACATGTTGCATAATGCATATTATATATTGCATAATGCATATTACATGTTTCATATTGCATAATGCATATTACGTGTTGCATATTACATGTTGGATAATGCATATTACATGTTGCATAATGCATATTACGTGTTGCATATTACATGTTGTATATTACGTGTTTGATATTGCATGTTGTATATTGCATGTTGCATATTACGTGTTCTGGTTCCATAAAACTTAACGTTGAACGTAACTGTTAATGTCGGACGTTCAGCCCAGTTAAACCACTGTCAGTAACGTCTTACGTTAGCATGCAGTTACGTGCGGGTACGCTTGATGCAACTGGAACCAGTATCTATTAACACACTGAACGATTCAGTAATCCGGCGGCCATGTGTTAGGTAACTATGTGTTAGTCTTGGTATGCAACAAGACAACCTTTGGGTATGGTATATGCTACTTTATTTGAATTTATTCATTACATTGTCGTTTACTGTTCTGTTGTGCGTGCTAACTTAAGACTTGTTCTTGTTTTAAAAGTTATGTAACTCAAGAAATGGAACGGATATGCATTACTATCGAGGGAGGTTTGATCCTTCATGGTGATGTTCTGGTAAGGCTTATAATCCTACCTCATTCATGTTTTTTTGTTTTTATTTGTTTGATTTGTGCCGTTTTTGTCAAGATGATGTCTGATTGTGCTTTGATTAATCGCCGAATAAGGACGGCGCATGTGCTTATTAATAATTTGCTCTCAGATTTGGTAGTTAATAGGGGGCGACGCTTACACGAGTAAATACGGCATTTAACTTGTGAAACAGAAAGAAAGGAAGAAAGAAAGAAAGAAAGAAAAAAGAAAGAAGGAAAGAAAGAGACAAAGAAAGAAAGAAAGAAAGAAAGAAAACTGTTTATTTAAGTGTCCAATTCTTCTAGCGCTTTCGCACTAATTGGGGGTAACTATCACTCACACACACTACCACTACATTGACTGTTTTAAGCATACAACTCTCAGCTCACATGTTGATTTTTACGGAGGGAGGAAAACCGGAGAACCCGGAGAAAAACCCTCGTGGCAAGGAGAGAACAACACATCAAACAAACTCAATTCACATATGATCCAAGCGCTCGAGCTGGGACTCGAACCTGGACCAGTGCGGTGCCAGTGCTCTAACCGCTCGGCCAACCATGCCACCCAGTAAAATGCACTCAGAAAGTAATATACGTAGTACAACATCTTTGGACTAAATACGAAATGTTCAAATTCTGTGTTGTTAGGTCAAGTGTTACCATAAGAATACCTTGTCCTCTGGGGGTGATATTATCTTTAGATGCCAATTCCATACTGGGGCAATTAAGGATTACAGTTTAATACTAGACAAGATAGAACTAGATGAAGCTTGTAGAGGTACCTTTTGTTATTTCTGCTCTGCTTTGCTTTGCGGCTCTACTCTGCTTTGTTTACTGTAATAGTAGTGTTTATCTTCTTCTTCAGATAAACGTTTTGCTGATGCTTCTAAGGTAGAATTTGTGTTTTCTGCCACAGGAAACTTTGTTGCAGGCAAGTACATTTAATAATAATAATAATAATAATAATAATAATAATAATAATATAGTTCTTTCACACTGGGTCTCGATGCCCTTACACTGGGGTGAATAAAAATTAAAAATAACAAAAAATAAAGATGAAAATAAAATAAAGATAAATGATTTAGTCAATACATGAAATTATTAAATTAAATTATAAATTAAACAGATATGTCTTTAGTCCTCTTTAACATTTAACAATTATTCCACGAAATCGAGTCGTATATGCGCTCATCGCCAACACGACTATGAGCCATGTTGGACGAGATTGAGTGGAATAATTGTTTTATTATATCCACAACGACTGGACTTAAAATAAACATTCCCGCTGTTTTCAATTGAAACATGCATGCCCGCGTACAGTCAGCGGTCACGTGAACACTTTGTGCATTCAGCCGAAGGAGTGGTTTTGCAACAGAAAGTTCATTGAAAGTTTGTAATTGATTCTGAGATTTATCTACAAGAAAATCATTTACCAGTCAAAGGATTTGCCACTCAAGACAAGAGTAATTCAGATTGGATGTTTTCAATACAAAAATGAATTCAGCTTCGTGAATAAAAATTGTGCCAGTTCTTCTCCTAGCTACGCGTATACTCTGGATTACAATATCACCTCATGTTGGCAGGAAAACTACTCTCCCGCAAGACACCACTGTTGATACATTAATAGCGAAATAGTCAAGGTTTTACAGAGGGTTTTCTTTGGGGGGCAATCGGCCGTGGTATTAACGCTCGGCTACTGCAAACAACAATGAACACTGGCTATGATTTGAAAACTCTTTAAAAAGACGTTCAGCAAAGGTAGAATAGTAAATTAAATATCCTTTTCCTGGTTATGTCAAAATTTCGGTATACTAATTGTGTAAAATGAATTTTTAACAAATTTGAATCTTCGAGACAAGTTTCAGTATACGGCTTGAAAAATGTGAGTCTTCAATCATTTTAATTCTTGATGTGTCCTGATTTAAACATTTTCAAGTCATTTTTTGTAGCATGGTATTATTTTCAGAGTAAAAATGTACAGTAAAATTTGAATATTTTGCTCATTTTATTAAAATAGTAGTATAGTAAATTGTGGGACCATTTTGTTTTATACTTTTCTACTTACGGTAAATGAGCTGATAGAGCAAGCAATCATATCCAGTGGATGTGGATATAATGAAATGTGTTATCATACCTTTGATTATAACATCGAATTTTGAATTGTAATTGAGCTTGTATAAAGTGCGTTATTGCAGTAGCATACACTTTGAAGTGACTAAAAATAGCCTTAGCCGCCACGAACATCGCACAGACATCAATACTGAGTTTCGCTCTCTCAGTATTATGGTCTCTTGATACTTATTAGTCCATATAGATTTCACAGGTGATTTCCACCTATAACAATGTTTTATTTAGCATGGTTTTTTCATCATCGCACAGACATCAATACTGAGTGAGTTTCGATCTCTTAGTATTATGGTCTCTTGTAAGTATGCAATAGCGGACCCAGGATTTTTCCAAGGGGGGGTTCCGTTTCTTAAACCAGCTGTGTATAATACTCTATTGTTTGGTCGATGTTTGACAAAAAAATGGCTTAAAACCTTCAAGGGGGGTTCCGTAGACCCCTTCGTCCCCCCTCTGGATCCGCCACTAGTATGTGTCACTAGCTTCAGGTAGCTCACGTTTTCTTTAGGAAGCTTACTTTCCAAGTTTGAGCCGTTAGTACGACATCATTGCATTGAAATACTGTTACTAACATTGTATTAGATAGATGTGAACAAGGCGTGATTAAGATCTAGGTCAAATAGCTTTTCATTATTTCACCAAAGACGGACCAGGAAAATTTTGGAGGATTTTATACCTTATACCATAATACATAATTTAGCGCCTTAGTCGGCTGCTTAGTTTTTAGCTGCCGTTATTAAGCCTTAAAGGAAGCTCCAATCTTTCACAAATATTGTTTGTCAATGTTTATATGCTGTATTACAGGAATCAAGGACAACGTTCGTCTTCAATCCATTATAAGACATTCTTTACAACCGGTTGAGAACCCGGACACAGTCCTCATGATCCCCACCGCTGATGGCCAAGACGAGGAAAACTGGGCAGACAGTGAAGGAAGTTCGATCGATGTCCCAAATGAGCCCTCCAAGAAAGGTACAACACGTAAAGAGAGGAAAGGCTCTTTTCACTGTTATATTAAATAAGAATCTCGTGAATATCGTATTTATAATTATTTGCTTTTCCCTTTCGCGTCAAATTGTGAATAGGGTGACGGCTTCATAAGAATTGTTGTAAATTTCAGTGAAAAATCGCAATGAAAAACTTAGAAGCCAAAATGTGAAACTAACCAATTATAATTGTATATTGAGAATAATATATCTACAAATTTCCAATCGGATGAGCACAAATGGAAAAGACTAGGAAAGTCTGATGCAAGACTATAGAGCTCTAGCATTTCTCAGGCTTCCATTTTTGGATGTTTAAGTGCGATACAGATTTTGGTTCAGCGAGTTAAAGGGTCGAGTACAGTGTCAGACAAATAGATTTTAATATAAATGCTGCTGCTTTTGCTAATGTTTGCACGAAATAAGATAAAATCAGACATTGGTTGCCCACTCTTTCTCTTTAAATCCCACCTCCCCCCCTCTCTCTCTGTCTCTCTCTCTCTGTCTCTCTCCACTCAATATTTTCTCTTGCAATGATTAATGACTTTTAGAATCAGCTTTATCAAATCTAATCCTAATCCTAAATCTAAACGATAAAAGGCCCATTCCAATAAGCTTCTTTTCTAAAGTAATACTAGATAAAGTTATCGTCCAAAAATTGCACGAATATAATGTAAACTACTAAAATTAGCTTTGCATAAGTTAAATGTGACTTGAGATGATAATTCAATAACCAAGAGCCGAACTGAGCATGTACCAGTCTTCACTCTACAACACCCTTTAACTGCCAATGAGCAAATATGAAACATTGTTTACATAAGAAAGAATCAACCTTTTTTCAATAAACAGATGTTTTTATTTCAAAATAGAAACATATTACAAAAAAGTATATATTAAATTTGATATTGAAATTTTCTTTTCAAGTGAATTCTTACTATGTCGTTCCTATACTAAAATATGTCAAAAGTATTTAAAAATCGAATTATTTCTGTAAAATGTCAGAATTTAGAGAAAATAATATATTGATTTGTATGTAACTCTAACTATAAGAACTAAGATTAAATTATCATTTTTACATTTGACTTGTTTTACTTTTTAACCTTGCTGTTTGCAATAAAACATATAAATTTCTGCCTAACCATGAGTAATTCAATTTTATCCTTGCTTTTTCTCTGCTTTCTTTTAATCATTTTCATTTCTTTCTTCTTTCTTTCTTTCCATTTCCATTTTTTAAACATATTTACCTTAACATTTGCCTCAAAAGCAACATGGCTTAACTAGGGGGCTCACATCAATTTTTTTACAATACTTTTAAATCACAAACTAGCAAAGAAAATAATAACACATACATAAACAACATAAAATAATAAACATACATTTTTCTTTGCTTTCTTGTAATCATTTTCATTTCTTTCTTCTTTTTTTCTCTCCATTTTCTTTTTATTCTTTCTATTCCGTCCATTTCCCCTCTTTTCATTTCAATTTCCTGGCTCTTCGAATTCTCTAATGATAGTAATAAGCAAATTGTTTATACAATATAAACTTTCTTTTTACCCCTGTTTTTACCCCGGGGTTCTGTCGGCCTTTCGTCCTAAAGACCTTAGGTACTTAACGTAGGATTTAATAATGTGTACATAGTCGGCCAGGAACTGATTTGTGCAGCTTTAATGTGGAATTATTCAAATTAGTGTAACAAGCATAAAATTCGGCACATTGATAGAGGATCATGTCCTCATGTCCTCGGAGTAATTCTGGAGGTGGAATCAATTACTCATCGATATTTTTTGGAATTAATTATCTCAGAAACAAAGATAAAGAGCATCTAATGTTAATACAAAAAGGTGTAATGAAAGATAGTGATAAGGTAGAGTATGGTGAGTAATTTTTGATTGAGAGCCATGCCGCCTAAATGCTACTTTGAGAAATACATTGCTAGTCGTTTCTATCAGAACTAAAGGCGCTGTCACACAGTGCAATTTTTCTTGAAACTTGCAATGCAATGCTGACAAAAGCAGAACATTGCAAGTTGCTGGCAAGATGTCAGACGCTCGCAATTCTCTTTGCAACTCGCAACGCAACTCTTTCTTGGCCTTCGAAAAACCAGATATATCCGTGGTCACTACGTTCTTATTGGTCATTTGCGACAAGGATTGCATTGCAGGTTGCTGGATAGATGTTACACGCTGCAACGTGCTTCGCAACGTTGCAAAAAGTAGAAAGTCGTTCACCTTTTTCTGCAACTTGCAACGTTGCATTGCAAGTTGCAGGGAAGGGTGTTACGCGCAATCTCTTCTGCAAGAAAAATTGCATCGTGTAACAGCGCCTTAAGTACTGTATATTGTACGAGGCTTTAAAAAAACTTATTAATTCAGCGAAAAGTTTGTCCCAAAAAACTCGTCTACACGGAACATTGTCTTCCCTTGGAAAACGTCACAAAAGAGTTCGTGAGTTTGATGAATATTAGTGCGGTACAAAGATATGACGTGGGTCAGCATTTGAAAATTCCAGAGGCAAGAAACAAATTTCGCTCTCAATTGACTGATCACAAACAACTAGTGTTTTCCCAGGGTAACTAGTGTTACGAATTAAATGTTTATGTTTAAAACTCTTAGATATAAAAGTTATGACAACAAGTTTTCTCGACGTTTCGACGCCATCAGGCGTCATTTTCAAGAGATGGTTTATTTAAATTTGAGTTTGAATAGTGTTAGCAATGATTAAAAAAATAACTGATTGATGTCATTGATAACTGGCCCTAGCAGCTAAAAAAATACTTGATAAATAGCTTGTGTTACAGAGAATCTGACAAAGAATTGTTGTTTTAGTTCATGCGGTATAAATATACGTGGATTTAATTACTGAACTACTGAGAGTAGTCTGCGTAAGCAAAATTTCGATTCGCCAGAAATTTTAGCGATATCATGTGGCTTTCTAAAGAGATTTTACCTCTCAGAGTACATTTGTATGCAACTTATCGTCTTGCTTTGACTGATTGATCAACGGCCATGAGAAACTCATAAAAGAACATTGTCTTCCCCGAGAAATATCACTAAACAGTTCGTGACCTTGTTGAATACTTCCAACGGCATAAAACAATGGATTTAGTGGATTCCCGGAGTATGATAACTCTGAATAACAATGACAGCTTTTCGAGAAGACCAGCTCCAGTTTTGAGTGATTCACCGATGACCATAAATTCTAATCATTCCAAGCGTATTTTGATGACGTCACGGATCATCGTGCACTCTACGTACGTGCATACATGTCTACATGTCTACCAAAACTTCGAGTTTGCTAGCCCACAAACGGCCTAGGCCACCTCGATCATACGTAACACAGGAAATCCATCGTCACAAATAATGTCGCTGCTCGCTTTGCTCGCAGCAATAAGTGTAATTGATACAAAAGGCTTTTACTCTTGTGGTGTCCATGTGAAATCGTGCACAATGTTAAAGGCTTAGGCCCAAAGTAATCCTAGATATGGAGCCACGCCTAAAAACAGGCAAAATATACCTTTAGTGTATAACCGTAATAGTGAAAGCAGTAAAAAAATAAATGAATTCAAGATATGATTAGCATAGAGTTACGCCCTATAAAAGTACTTACAGATTAATAGTTGCAGTTTCTTTCTGCCGCCACTTATCGTTTAAGGTGGCTCGACCCCATATTTTTACATGAACACCTTCCAACTTTGAAACTCTCATGCATAAACAGACTGACTTCAATTTCATATCCATTGTAACGCATTAGGTTACATATAGACTGAAAAGCAATATTGAATGTGTTTTGGGGAGATCGGACGGAATATCACGTGATAATGACGTCAAATGTGTTTTAGCTTTGGGTCCAATTTTGGCTCTCAAATGCATTTGCTGAGGAAATGCTCGATGCTACTTATACCTTGGATGTTTGCCTTCCTCTGAAAGAAGTCTCACTAAAATCTACAAGACGGATTTGGGTCCTTTAAATTAAGTAGAGGTTTGGTATAAACTTTACAGCAAAAATTCAACGCTATAAAACTCTTAAAACTTAATATTGAAAAAGTTAAGACGACGTTTCGACGTTACATAACGTCATTAACAAGTCAAAAAAGTAAAAATGAATACGAATATAAATATAAGATGAACACTGGAATAAAATTAATGAGCTATTCCTAAGGGTAAACGTTAACCCAAAGGAAATGTCAAGTCAATTCATAGTCAATTAAGTGAATAGCTTAGCACGAATCGAATCTGATTGCGTGTTTAAGCTAGGTTTAATGTCCTTTATGAATAGCATTTCATAGACCAAGCAGTCCCTTTTGTTGTTACATTTTTTGAGGACTTTGAAAAGATGATCAATTGGGAATGTATTGTCCTTGCCATGCTGTGATGATAAGTGTCTACCAATAGCAGAGTTCTTGTGTTCAGCGACTCGTTGATGTAGGTGTCGGGCGGTATACCCGACATAACTTGCATCGCACAAGTCACAATTGAAGAGATATACAACGCGCTGCTCTAAATTTCTTTGCCTTTCATTTGGTCTTGCGAAAATCTCTGAAAGGTTGATTCGATGATGATGGTGGGATAGCCCAGTTTAGAAAACATACGACGAAGCTTTGCACATTCAGTAGAAAATGCTTCAGTGGATGAAGATAGGCGATATGCACGATCGACCATCGTATTTACAAGACATTTCTTATAGCGGTTGTCTACATGACTCTGGAAGTGGAGGAGTAGTCCAGTGTCAGTAGGTTTCCTGTACACTTGAGTTTCAAGCTTATTACCGATTCGGGTGATAAGCATGCCGAGGAACGGAATGGAATTGTTATTTTCAAGTTCCATTGTAAAGGCCACATTTTGATGAACGTTGTTGAGCAGTTGAAGAAATTCTGTAGCTGTTTCAATATTGGGCATTATAACCAGAGTATCATCAACATAACGTCGGTACAACTGTGGAATCTTGTTTTCCTGTTCTAACTGGCTTTCTATGGAGCACATGAAGACATTGGCTAGCAAGGGCCCAAGTGGGGAGCCCATTGCGACGCCATCTATTTGTTCAAATAACTCACCATTGAATTGAAATAATTGACGAGTAGTGGCGATTTGAAGCAGCTCAACGAGTTGATATTTTCTAAGTTGTAAGTTGTAGGTCTTGTTGAACCAGTTATCATTGAAGGCTTTATCTGCCAATATATTGATGGTCTCTTCAAAGGGTACATTGGTAAATAATGCAGTGACGTCATATGAGATAAGTACATCGTCAGGCTCAAGGTCGATCTCTCGAATTTCTTGTGCAAAACCAAAAATATCATTGATACAATATTTATGGGTAGAGAGTGGCTTTAACTTTTCTTCCAACCACTTTGCGAGGGTGTAGTTGTAGGTTCCTGATGCTGATAAAATAGGTCGCATGCATAAGTTGGGTTGGTGGGTCTTTGGAAGACCATACAAGTGCGCCAAACGAGAACCTTTGGTAGAAAGAAGGTCAGCAATCCCTGTAGGTAGAATCTCGTGGAGTTTGTCATGAAGCTGTTTTTCCTTTTCCAACCGGCAATGGATGGTAGTGTTTGGGAGGCCTACCCCTGGATTTTGGACGCTGTTGTTGAATGCGTACGAACTTTGTAGTGTCATTGGTTGAAGCTTCGCTGAGTAGTTCTATGTATTTATCTTTATCCATAACGACGACTCCGGATCCTTTATCGGGTTTCGAAATAACAATGTCATCGCGTCTTTTGAGGTTGCCGAGAGCTCTAAGAAGTGCTTTAGGAGGCTTGGGATCTTTTCTTTCAATATAGTTGAGCGCAATGGAACGTAGAGTCGCACAAGCAAGCTCCTTCTTCTGAGGATCAGATATCAGTGCATCTATTTTCCAATAGGCTTTCTATTACTCTTATGGAGTTTAAGAGTTTTAATTATAACATAGCTACAATCTTACGCGCGCTCTGATTGGCCAGAAAGCTATGAACTATTTGCTCATGGGCTGCACTGCGCGCGCACTATCTTCGTCATTGTCTTTTTCAAATCGTTCGTTTTTAAGATGGTGACACATATAACGCGCGCTCTGATTGGCTGAAAAATCTATGAACTATTTCCCCATGGGCGGCACGGCTCCGTTTTTAACGTTCTAGGCTCTGTTATAAATCAATTAGAAAACAGAAAGCCGCTTGTCCATTGCGTTATAGACGCACTTGATAAAATATAAAGAACTCTTAACAAACTAGAGTCGCACTCGGCTACGCCTCGTGCCACTCTTACGTTTGTTAATCGTTCTTTATATTTTCTCTCGTGCGTCTATTTATCAATTAGACAACAGAAAGCCGCGCGCCCATGGCGTTATAGACGCAGAGCCTAGAGCCTTGAAAACGAAGCCGTGCAGCCCATGGGGAAATAGTTCATAGGTTTTTCAGCCAATGGGAGCGCGCGTTATATGTGTCGCCATCTTGAAAACGAACGATTTGAAAAGGACGATGACGACGATAGTGCGCGCGCGGTGCAGCCCATGGGCAAATAGTTCATAGGTTTCTAGCCAATCAGAGCGCGCGTTATATCGAAGCTATGTTATAAAACGCCATGGGCGCGCGGCTTTCTGTTGTCTAATTGATAAGATTTTTATACCGTTGAATTTTTGTTGTAAAGTTTAAATTAAGGGTATAATTTATGCAAAAATTGAAGACCACATTTCCCTTGGCAAGTTTTACTACTTCTTGGATGTTTATTTACCCCCAAAATCGCTCATTCTATTCTCATATCCCCATAGTACTTTATGGAAAAACTGGAAGGATAGACAGCCAAAGCGAATGATATGTGAATGCAGCTGAAAACTCAATGTTTACATTTTCTCCGGTTTTACGGGCATTTTCGCAAAACATGTGATCATTAGAAAACTGCTCGATTTTTTTATGTTGATTTTTCCTGAGGAGCGTAACTGATTAATACACTATAAGCACACGGATTTTCCTGTTAATTGAAAAACTTTTTAGGTGGTTTAAAATAAACGCAAAGTTAGGTAAATATTGACGCGATGTCGATTTTGTGCTCTGGGACTTCTGTTGTCTACGATTTATCACAGCAACAAATTCTTTTGAATTGAATTCTGTGACGCGCACAATTTGAAACGTATAACAATTATTCACTATTGTTAACCAAGCGCAGTCAATGCGTGCATGGTGTACAAGAATTCTTTGTTGATAAGACAGAAACAAAAGGCCTAAGTCTTTAACATTGTGCAAGATTTCACATGGACTCCAAAAGAGGAAAAACCTTTTGTATCAATTACATTTATAATGTATTCCATAGCTATAGTTCTCCAAGTAGTATTTAGGGGCGTGGCTGTCAATAAAAAATTACTCGGCATACTCTACCTTATTACTATCCTTAATTACACCCTTTTGCATTAACATTAGATACTGTTTATCTTTGTTTCTGAGATAATTTCAAGAATATCGATATGTAAGTAATTGATTTCTGGGCGTGGCTCCACCTCTTGAATTGCTTAGGTCACTAACCTCTATCGGTGTGCCAAATTTCATGCTTGTTACACAGATTTGAACAATTCTGCACCATTTCATTCCTGGACTAATATACCTATTTGCACAAACATCGAACCTAGAAGCTGAGACCGAAATGGCTTCAGGGTACACTAGTAATATATGGATATTCATAAGTTTTATCTATGAATTCACTACATAATAGACCTTTTCAGCTTCGTTGTTTGTTTTCCCATTTCAGACCACGTGATGTTACTCTTGGGATTTAATTCTTTCATGTGTTAATATTTTATCATGTTCATCATAAAAGAACAATTATCAAGGGACTGTCACGTGGTCTGAAATGGGCAATTTGCATACGAAGCTGAAAAGGTCTATTGTGTTTGAAATCCCAAGAATTTGTCTCAGTCGTTGTATGTAAACCTCCACGTCCACACGCTTCTTTAGAATCAACTAAACAGATTGCCCAATGTTCATTTCGGTCTCAGCTAGCTTCTAGGTTTTGAAAGGGTCAATGTTTGTGCAAATAAGTATATGCACTAATTTAAAACAAAACAAAAAACAAAAAAAAACCGTCGCGGTTCAGAGCAACATGCGCCAAGCTAAGACCGAAGTTGATGCTTGTTTTATACTGGTAATGTTTCAAATCAGATTTGTTTTTAACTAATTAGACCTTTTTGCTTTATCGTTATTTTCGAAGTCCGTGCGCTCTAAAACAATGGGCGATAATGATTTTTCTCGTGGAATGCGTTTTTCTTTGTTCAACGCATTAAAATGTCGCACTTTGTCCGTTAAGCATCACACAGTATAAGTCGCATAGTCTAAATTGATGTTTCATCATTTTGTAAAATGTTTATCGAATATATCCTTCACTATTTGTTTAATTTTTTGAAATAAAAGTTAAGGAGGTACAACAGCTATCTCAGACCAAACGTCATTTCCTGCAAGTAACCCTAACCCTTACCCCATTAGAGTTTGGAAAAAGTCGTTCTAGAATGTCTATAGGGACCTTAAGCAACGAAGACGGCAACGAGGACGACGACGGCACAAGACAATGGCCTTAATTACAAATACAATAAACGCACGTGCAAATGAGAAGTGCTGTAAGGAAATCAACCGTAGTCTGCAAAACTACAACGTAAAAAGTCCAGATTTCACGCTCTGTAGAGAACGGGAACTTGAGGACGCAAACCAGTTTATTTTCCGTTCGCCCAGAAACTCTCTCTTTCATTTTCTTTCATTTCAAAACTCTGATCTGAATGGCAATTCAAATTAAATAAGCGAAAACAATTGCAGTAAATATTGCGCTTGAATACTTTTTGACGTCCTGTTTTCCCTGCCGTCGTCGTCGTGGTTGCTTAAGGTCCCTTATATCTCCTCTTCGACACCTCCGCTAACAAGGAGGATAGTGGATAATGCACTTAAATTTAGAATCACTTGTGCATGCACACGGTGAGGCTTTGGTCTCACAGCATATGCGTGAATTATATTTTGCACACCAATTGCATGGTACGGATCAGTATTATTGTTGGGGGCATAATCAAATAACGAGTATCCTGATTCCTGATTTCATTTATTGCTGTTGATGTCGCCGTTCTTTTTGAGAATGGAGCAGCTGCTGGTACTGTACCGTAACTGCAGTTGTAACTGGGACCCATTCATCCTCTATGGTTTTCCTAGCAATGGAAACAATAATAATTGTGGAAATCAGCACTTGTATTTTTTGAAGAACTCAGTTTACGGTTCTAGATTATTGCACCGTTATCTTTAGTTTTACCTAGAATCAAGCAAGTTCTTCAATCGTCTGTATATTCTGTCTCTTTTCTGCTCAAATCAAACAGACGTGTAGAATTTTTGTGTTGCTAACGGTAGGTTGAACATTTTGTTTTCGATGTGCTTAATTATTCCTTCCGTAGAGATTTGCTGCTTCTAACATGAGTCCGTCTTCCTACGTTGATGGCGGTGCTACACGAGACGATTTTTAACGACGATTTTCCTTGCAACGTTGCAACAACTTGCAATATTTTGCGTTGCGAGTTTCTGACTTGGATTCAAAAACTCGCAACGCGTTGCCAAAGGGAAAATTGCAAGGAAAATCGTTCCAAGTGTCATGTTACACGAGAAAGATTTTTAACGCAACGCCGTTGCGCTGAAAATCGTCGTTAAAAATCGTCTCGTGTAACACCGCCTTTAGACATAGAATCTGTTGTTTCCGAAATCCTGCAAACAACCCTAGCTAAGAAAATATACACTATTGTTTGCCTGCGTTTTCAGGAGATAACGAACATATTTATACCTCACGAGGGGATCGGGTAATGTTCGAGTTACGCTTCGAGTTACGCGCTTTACGAGTTACGCGCTGTGCCACACCCATTTTTGCCTGTGCCACACCCAGCGCGTAACTCGATGTCTTTAGGAAAGGTTAGTGACTTCGAGTTACGCAATGAGCACACAACTCGAACTAAAACATATCGTCTTAAATTTTCGAGTTACGTAAATAAGACGTTTATATTGAATTAATTATTATTAATTATTATTAATTATTATTATTATAGTTATATACCGGCCCTTCCCCCCTCGATATGGTTTAGTTCGAGTTGTGCGCTCATCGCGTAACTCGAACTTACTAGCCTTTCCCAAAGATATCGAGTTACGCGCTGGGTGTGGCACAGGCAAAAATGGGTGTGGTACAGCGCGTAACTCGAAAAGCGCGTAACTCGAAGCGCGTAACTCGGAGTTTACCCGCCCTCCTCACGAGCAGTAGTTTCTCTATCAAAGCTACAGCTTGCAGATTAACAAACCTTATAGGTAGAACGCAGAAGGATCCAAGCAAAAACAACATCAAAACAATGACATCTGCTGCGTACATAAATGTATTAAATTTTTATCCGTTCAAAAAAAAAGTTGTATACCGTCGACAGCGTGAAAATAAGTTTCACACGCATGTAATATCCTGTGTTATATTGTCTATTAGTCTAAATTCCATGACAAAGCTCTTGTCTAGTTTCCAGCACATGTGTGTGTACTGATGAGCAGTCCGTGAGAAACGGTTATATACATATGTAATAAATCGGAAGAGAATTGTACCTGAGTGTTTGGGAATCCGTAGTTGTAGAAAGAATCCATGCTGACCACGCGAACCGACCGAACCGTTGCACCATTTAATTAATTGCTTTCTTGGCAAAAACATTCAGTAGGTTTGTGCATATTAATTACTTCTTAAACAAAGAAAACAGCATTCCACGAGAAAAATCATTATCGCCCTTTGTTTTAGAGCGCACGGACTTCGAAAATAACGATAAAGCAAAAAGGTCTATTACAAAAAGTAAGCATTTTCACGTGCTTGTTAGTATAGTGCACTCAATTCTTTTGATAACGAGTCTGATTTGAAACATTACCGGCATAAAACCAGCATTCATTTCAGTCTTGGCTTGACGCTTGTTTCTTTGAACTGCAAGAACGTTTTTGTGGCTACTGCCTCGAAGAGGCGAATCCACTTTGTCATCGGGATGTAAGTCCGTGCGTAACACCAAAGGAAGACCCCAAAAATTGAACTTTGGAACTAATCATTGAACGACTTTTTACGAGTAAATAATGATCGATAATGATAAACAAAGGACAATTTTCATAACCAATCAACTATGAAATAAATGAATATCTATTCGGTGCTAAAATAAACAGAAACGAAAGCGTACGCCTTGAAACGAGGCTGTAGCTACAAAAACGTTCATCTTTCGATCTGGCATACGTTGTCCACGTGATATCAAACATGTACGAATATTCGCCTGACTCAACTGTTTCCCGCCGCGTTGATTTCACGCTCTACTTGTTTCGGTAGCTCTTATCAATATTTGATCACCATATATCTCATATTTACCGATTCTTTTCTTTCTATCTCATAAAGCAGTAGCTACATGCGCTTAAGAAGCGCCTATTTTTTTAAAATAAGTATATACCATCAGTAACTGAACTTTGTACTAGAGTATATGGACATACTATCGTATTTATACCCTGGTGGCTTTTGGTACTGTGACTAGGATAACTACTGTCTCCAGCAGTGATCTTTCTTCTATAACTAATGTTTCTCACCAGGCAGTCGACTCGTAAGTGGTCGTATAGACCACTGACTAATGTCACGTGATTGATCGTCTCAAATTCTGATTTGTCATATTTTACTCGGACCAAACTGCAAACGTACTACCATGAATTAGAACTTCAATCATCAAAATCCTACGGGCTTTGTGCATCTTACCAGGATTCATCAGAGATGTTGAATGGCTGTTATGCCTGAGCCGACCCTTAGTAGTTCAAACTACTGATAGATTTACAGTCGAACCTCCACTAACGACAACGTCTGTACGACGACCACCTCTCAACAACGGCAAGCATTTTCGGCCCTGGTGGTCAGTGCAGACATTTCCCCTTTTCTCACTTCAATAGTTTAGTTATAACACAGAATTGAAAACATTCAAAACTGAAAAATAATAAACTAAAGGTTTATCTGAAGGTTTTACCATCTTATAATGGCAGTTTGATCGAGGTTGTTTAGTGTGCTTTTTATTCAGGACCCTTGTTGCTGCGCATCTCCCACGTGCACACCGTAGGGAGTCTAGGTACTAGCGAGACAATTATTGGGAGCGTAGAATAATGGCACTTCCATGACGTCTTAGGCCCAGTTCAGACGTCAAACTTTTGCCGCGTCGAATCTAATAGTTGCATTTTGTAGATGAGAAGTGCGGCTTCTGAACCAAATGAATTTAACAAATTTGATTCAAACTGAATTTTTCAATTTAACACTTAATACAATAGGTTCAGACGCCGCACTTCTCATCTACAAAATGCAACTATTAGTTCAACACGGCAAAAGTTCGACGTCTGAACTTGGCCTTAAGCTCGATAACAAACACGTTAAACCAAATAACCCACGGTTTTTTCACTTGCCTATCAATGATCTTTAAATGATTGGATTTTTACGAAAATTGACTGGTAAAATCTAAAGGCCTCCTCCATAGCGAAATGGTTACGGACCACTAGTTAACTGCACGTGATCCCTTTGATAGGTTTAATCATTGTAAGATTTGAACCAGACAATCTGCAATGGAGTACACCGTCTATAAAGGCATGATTGTATCTAGGGATGCGCTATGCTGCTAGATGAACAAATAGTCGATAGGAAGGAGAACAAAGCAATGAGTCTTGCAACAGGTGAACAGTATAGAAATTACTCTTATTGAAAGATTTCGCCTTCGTGTTTATTCCAGTGATTCTCGCCTTGAGGGTATTGGAAATTGCGTTAATTCGCGTTGTTCGATATATCAATATGATCCTACTTGACGTTCAGTTACCATTCATAAGCTATTGACAGCATGCTGTATGTTGCATTATAATCTTAACAAGAACATATCAAAATTTATTTATTGCGTTTTAGTGACAATACATAAGCCATGAGGATGATCTGAGTCACTGACCCCATAGAAAGATAAACCACCTAAAAATGCATACAAAAATAACTATAAAAGGGATAAGTTAGGATGGCAGAAGGTAAGAGAATCACGAAGCTTTCGTATTGTGTGGTAATACTTATTCAACGATTCTAGTTGGTTACGCATGCTTTCTCATCCGTACTGAGCAAAGTGTTTACGTCTAGATAAATTCTACATCGGCGCGCTTTGTTTGGTCGGTATTATCGTCGATAGAATGTTGTTTACAAAGTGATCGCGTTGCTATAGACTTGTTACCCTAATGCTAGCAGTTCTGCATGAAAAACATGTATCACTAACCATACTTGAGATATATAGTCTCATAGACAAACTGTTCATGTTTTTTTCTTCACTATTTCACATTTATTCTGACATTCATTTCTCTTCAAGTCCATCACATAAGTTTGCGAGTGAATGATATGAATAAAGTATAGAACTTTTATACGAATAAAAGTTTTGAGGAAGATGTGATTGTGAACTTCTTTTGTTTGAAATGAAACTTCCCTTTGTGTTTCAATCAAGAACACATAAAAATGAGGCTCCGAGCAACAGAACTAGGAGCCATATTAATGTCTTCTTGAATGGAAGACAAAGGGAAGTTTTGTTTCAAACAAAAGATGTTCACATTCCGCACATTCTACGGTGCAGTTTTTTGTTTCAAGATGCACGAAGTTGGAAAATGGTGTTACGGCAAAAAGGTCTAATAAAAGAACTATCAACCGGGTGATACAGACTTTTTGTCATTGCAACCATTTATTTCCAAAAAGGTTGTCGAAGCCAAAGGAGATAGGCAATAGGCGATAGAGTCATTCCAAGACGGAAAGGAATTATGGGCATACAAGTAAACACTAGTATTTAAGGCCTTTAAAATGGTTTCGTCGACCACAAACAATATTGAATATCTCAGCACTAAGCTCCGTGTTCTGGACGAGGATAAGACACAGAAACACAGCTATTCTTGGATCTTGGAATGACCTATCGCCTATCGCGTATTGGCTAACACCTATCGCCAATTCTCTATAAAAGACCCCAGCGTTAGTGTAATCACCAATGCAGTCATTCTGAAAATATCCAAGTGACTATTTTTCTAGCTCTTGCTTTTATTGACTCAATGATGACATAGGGACGTTTAATTTGACATACGGACAACATGCCGAGTTCCCTGGAGACCACGATTAACACTGCATTCCTTCGAGGTCTTGTGTTTGACTTACTGTTCATTGATGTGGAAATGATGAATTCATCATGACTTCATCCTGCAATGTGGATGTACAAAACATGTCATGGAATAGCGGTGCATTCTAAGGATCGTATATGTTCTTGCAAAGAGACATAGGATTTGTACTAAAATCCTATAATATTTGGACACCAAGCAAACACTACCAAAGCTGTGTGAGGTTGCTTCTTCTCCAGTTATAACGACTTCTTGCGCAAATCTTGGTAAGTTGACGCTGTTCTGTTCTGGACGCAATGTTTTAACTAGAGCAATTTGAGTAGTATGGCCATTTATCAAGGCTATTTCGGTTTTCCTGCTTAAGCTTATTTCATTGTACATGAATAAATATCAGTATGAGATTTGGTACTTCGTACACAAGACTGCACTGTTTTTTTGAAGTAGTTTTAATAATTTGGTACTTTTGCATAGTTCACAGTTGTGTACTAGGATGACAACGAATGTAAGAGTATAGTTACATGTTCGTACAATGCTAAAACTGTACAATCATATCACTTTTACTTATACATATCACTTTTACTTAGCGTGGATGTATTTCTGTTTTCTTTGATCGCACTTGAAAACCTAATCAAGATCTAATCAGAATGTCTTCAATTACTCAAATACCATCCATAGACAATTCAATTGCTTTATCTAGTTACTATTATTAGAAAAATTTCATCAATCTATTTTATCCTTGTACAAACTTTTGACTCAAATGTTTATTTACTTGAACAAAAATGCAAATCGACTTCAATTAAACGAATATCAATGGACCTTTTCAACTTTAATCCGTTTTACGTTTATATATTCAGTAATCATAGAATGCTATAGAATCTTACTAGCATTGCCTCGTTTAAAATAACACTGTATTTCCGAACGAGTACGGATTATCGTAGACCATTTAAAAAACTAATTTTTGACTTGATAGAGTGCTGTATTAGAATTCAAAAAAATGTTTTAGTTGATTTATCATTTTCAATAAGTTTGGTATCATTTGAAATAAGAAAAACGTTGATAAAATCTTCAACCATCACTACTATTTCAGCTGTCAGGATATTATTTATCATTAAGTCTGGGCGTAGTGAGCTCCACGTGTATTTCATGCATGACAATCAATTCAGCATGGCAGAGTGTTTATAGTTGTGCACATAACATGGATTCCCTAGAATGTGCTAGATGTCCATTTTTAGCCTTACATCGCTACACAAAAGTGTTTATATTGTAATGTAACTTTAGCGTTTTGCAGACAATAATTACCCTTAAGCGTTTTGCGCTGTAAGTGCTAAATTTCTCACTGGAGTGTTACGACCTAACTGTGAGTTTGTTTGTTCAGAAGTTATTAAACCATATAGTGTGAATGATAATGATCATCTTTTAATGTTTGTAAATTAATATATTCCATATCGGCTTGTTTCTCGAGAAGTAATCGAGAAATATATTGCTTAACACTCTTATTAGTTGAACGAACTCAGGAGAAACCTTAATTTGTTGTTTTATTTGTTCGTTGGTGTTGATTTTCTTTATTTACTTTAACGAGTTTATATAAACAGTTTTGTTGCAATAAGGTGTCATACTTGGCTTATGCTTAGTATATCAAATAATTTTGTTTTTAAATCTCACACTTACCTCATTTCAATTTCAAGCTAGAATATGCGATAAATGGAAATCTGTAACACCCCATAAACACTTACTGACGTTTCGAGAATGGGCCCTTCGTCGAAGTAAGAAGTATTTACTACGATGAAGGGTGCAGGGTGTAGGGTGGCATGCCTAACTTGTATCTTTTTTTAATCTTTAATCAATTACTCTTAAAAACAGTTTGCACTATACTATCTTAGCCTTTATTAATAATTACGCTTTGCGGAGGTGACTCATGTTGTAATCCAAGTTTTTTTTAGAAAATAATCTCTTTTTTAGTAGAAGTAATAGTTTTACTTTTTACTATAAAACTTTAATTATTCGTACATGTATTTTGAAATAAACTCTTGTGGGCATACAACTTTAGAATAAACAAAGATGTTAGTACAACTTCTCGTATCTTTGTTTATTCTACATGTTTTTTCGTTTTTCCCTAAAAAGGCGGGGTGAATTTGGGCGAGTTCACTTTTTTCCGTTCACGTCACGTGACGTCATTCGACCCTCCTTATGTCCCAAACACCTAGTAATTATTCGTTGTATTGTTAATTCTGCCATATCGAAAAGTGATGTTGTTAAGTCTATATTACGTTACCCGGAAAGCGAGCAAGTTAGTTTTGTCAATGTATTGCCAATTTAAAGAGTGTCACAAATGAGATTAATGTGGGTTTCAGACTGATAAAGGTATTTGACCTGAGTAAGCTAGCTGTAAGGGCATATGCCTATAAACCAGTTAGAACTTAGATTGATGTTATTACCAAACAAAACAAGAGAGAATCTAGACTTTAAATCAGAAGGTAAAACATTTCATGTAACAAATGTTATGTACAAATCAATGTTTTTTTACCAAAGTTTTTAAATAGGCACGCATACAGATTTACAGATTTTACAGATTTTGCTTTAGATTTTCATTACTGCTACGATTACATTTTATTTCTCTCTTTTTTTTCCTCGTGCAATTCATATAGTCTTCACTTGCAATAAGGTTTGGTTTAAAGGCAATTAACACCTTAATGTTTTTCATAATTATAGTATAGACGCTTTACACCATCACGTGATGACAGCCATGACAGGAGGCACAGCAATAGGGTCTTTTCCCCCTGGGAAACTCATGTCAAACCAGATTAGTCCAGACTATAATAATAATAATAATAATAATAATCGAATATTTATACAGGATAACCTATCAGTTAAAAAACTGTTGTCAAAAGGGTCCTGTGGTGGAGGACTATAGTTCCTGCCTCCTGTCATGGCTGCCGTCACGTGATCGTGCAAAGCCTCTATTTTTCCGATGATTTTTGATTTTGTTTTTAAAATGTTGGCTATCCAGACCAGCTACTGAAATTCCTTTGATTAATACCCTTATAGCAGTCGCGTGTCTGTGCCCCATTCTATCATAATTAAGGGTTTGTCTGCTAATGAATATGCAGCCTTATCTAGTTCCACCCAATTCTCATGATTCAGTGCACTTATCAATGAAGTGTCAGAGAGAAAGGGTGAGGAAGACTTTTCTATTTATGATCACTGAAATGGATATCAGAAATACTACTTGCATTCATTATTCCGCGATATTTCAATATACGACTATAATCATGTCTCGTAGACACGTGGTCGCTGCTCTCCCTTCCGTCTTCTTGCCCTCGTGTCGAATTCCAGAACCGATCAGCATTCCTTCAGTCGTTGGAGTGAGTGTCTCCGTAATTGTGCAGATGTTTTCAAATCTGGACACTTTTCTCATCTCTCAAGTTGTTAATTTGATTTCATTAAAAAGCAACTCTTTTTAGGTAATTAAATAAACTTTAGCTGGAGTAATTAGAAATCTGGGTGCGCTGTTTCTTAGCGTAGTATCATGTAAGTGACTCACTATAGGCTCTGTGGCTTCAACACATATCAAACAAATTTAGTGTACTGTTTTACGTTTTATTAATTACACATCTGCTATAGTGGTTGATAGTTCGTGTAAACACAACTGAAGTGGGTGGTTGTCTAATCGAGTGCACATTTCTTTTTCGCCTTTACCCTTTCCTGTCTTTCCTTTAATTATCATGGAACTCCATTCAGTCAGTCTAAAATAATAATCTTAATGGAAGATACGACACTTTTCAATTTAAATTTCATTTGTTTCGACAGCATCTACTGTCATCATTAGTGCGATACATAGTAAGGAAAATGGTCTATTCCTTCTTATGCATCGCACTGATGATGACAGTATAGACGCTGTCGAAACATGTCTGCATTAAAATGAAATTGAAAAGTGTCATATCTTCCATCAAGATCATCGTACAATTACTACGCCGCCCTTTTGGTAAAATAATAATGAATTCAATACATAGTAGTGTCATTCTGTTTGGCAACAGACGTGGTTTCTTTTAGTTTTCATCCTCTTATAGATCCGCCAACTACAATTTGAGGAATATTTCTGCAGTCCACCTTCATTATTGCAGCTGACTGCTTGTACTATATTGATGTAGTATTTGCCAGTGGATTTGTAATCAGTTCTGTTTTCTCGTTAGGAAGCTGTGTTTACTGTTGCTATTCATCATGTTTACGTATCCGCGGTCCCTGCATGGGTAAAGGTCATTGCATATCTGCTAGGCGTTCGTTGTTCGATTACTCGCCTCGATTGTATGAAGGGTGGGTGGATAGCCCCTGTAAGGTACGATGTCTTATTATCCTGATTGGATGTCTTGATATTTTATTATTTTATTATTATAATTTGTAATTTATTATTATCATTATTTTATGTCTCGCATGCAGTGATGGCTCCCCCTTGCGAGACTAATAACATGTAGATGTAGATGTAGGGCGGATAGCGCGTGGATAAATTTATGTCCTGTCGACTCTTGCAAATTTCAGAGTATTTTACCTTTAATTGTTCTAAGTTGAAAAGTGTTCTAAAATCTAAAGTTGTCACTTAACAAGTTGGAAAAAAAATCAAACCCCTACTGAAAAAACTGAACGTCCTCAGTCCAGAACTTGACCTGCTTTGTTTACCTTTAAACTTGAAGTAGTTATTGCCAGAAATTTCTTGCACATTGAAACCTCAGATTTTCGAGAACTTACGTAACTGTGTAAGGTTAAGGGTTTTTAACTTTTGTTCAAATCTGAAACAAAAACATTTCCTCCATCTCTGTCAAATGATGGACCGTTGCATTTCTGTATCTTGTTTCTTTATGAGAGAATTAGAATGAAAATAGTTTAATTATTTGCGTTACAGGTTTTTGGAAAACAACAAGTGTTATTAAATCAAGTTAAATATTTTATGCTAGTTCGAACAGATATCATAAGTGGAGTGTTGATAGTTAGTTATGTTATCTGTCTTTTGTTGACTTAGTTTGTGCCACAGCGCTATTGGAGAATTCCACTTAATACCCCCGGGACCAGACGTTATCAAATCACAAATCTTGCCATGCTATCAGATTCCTGTTTTGTAATTGATGTAGCCTCAAAAAGATGAAATGAATTGTTGGAAGGGTCAGTTTTCTTGATATTATCAAGGGCTGTTATCAGAGAGGAGAATCGAGACTTGATGGAAAACGCTTTATAATCCAAAGGTAATGTAAGGGTCAGTCTAAGATTGACATGGCTTTTGTTGTGGCTGTATCCCTACTTGTTCAATATTCAGTCCAGCCCTCTTGCCTGTGATGTCTGTGATGTACATCTTTACAACGATGTGAAAGGGTCACTTTTAAATCATGGCGTTAGAGACAAGGCATTCATATTGTTGTTCTCGGGATGTCGTTCATATGATTGGTCCTCTATCTGGTGCTTCTCCAGCGCTCCATCGAGCTAATTACAAATATAAGCCTGGTAGGAATGTTTTAAACCCTTGTAAACTGATATAGGCTATATGGTCAGGCTAGCTATACTAAGATATATGTTTCACAGTGTGGGAACACAATCAATGCAACCATATGATTTGAAAAATGTGCGTCGGGTCAAAGTTACCGAAGACAGATTCCTGCACACTCCTTTTAAAGAGATGACTTTGCTCACACCTGCAACCAAGTGTGTCGAACATGGCCAGCGTTCTTCTTAAATCAAAGTACTAGTTCTACGCGTGTGCTTTGACTCTGATCTGATGCATGGGTAAATCTACTATAAGCCTTTAAGACAACTTGTAATTCAATCGCGGAGTATATGTGGATGAAGATCACATAGTCTCGAGGATTAAACCATCGCGAGTCGCTTCGATTTTTTCGCTTGCTTTATTTCCACGACTGTTTAAACTTCAACTCTACAATTGTGCAACGTTGTGGCTTGTGTCTGAGGAACAGAGTGGATTGTGAGTGTAATAGTTGGTGCGTAATCGGCAACAGCCCTGGTTGAACTTCTTCTTTGTCCATGATGGTGTCTGTTATCACTCTGTTACTAAAGCGTGACTCATCACTTGAAAACGCGCTTCGAATTCCTTTCTGCCTTCACTCCTTGTGTTCGTTAGTTTGTGAAGGTTTCATAAAACATGCCGTGAATGTTTGCAATTCTGAAAACCTAGGTTTTCCTAACGAGTTTATCACTTTTCATCTGTCCATTTTGCTTATCTCGATTGGGAAAAAAGTGATAGCGAAGCGATTGGTTGGCGTAAATGAATGTAAGCGAGAATTGAAAGTACAATGCAAGATGACAACCTCTAGAAGTTGGAACTTTTTACAATCCAAAGAGCATTCTTTGGACAGCGAAAATTTGAAGTCTTTGCGTATGTAGTTGACTTTTATCGCTCATTAGCGATTAGGCGTTAAAAGCCCTCGCTAGTTTCTGACTAAAAACACCTTGTGTTGCGTTTATGAATTGTAAATGTTTTTTTTCTCTTTTGTTTTAGAATCATTAAACATCAGACAGTCTTCAGAGGAAACCAATCGTGGTTTTGGTGGTCGCTCTGGTAATATCTCTGGTGAGTTAATGTGGCTCAAAAAGACTTCCTTGGGTTTTGTAAGTCGTCACTTCGTAGCTCACTTATAGTTTTTCATCAAAAAATAGTCCTTTGCCTGCAGTTCTTTTCCACTTAAGTATAACTATATACAGCCTTATAAAAAAGTACAATTCATTAAACCTACTTTCTTTAAGAACTGTTCAACTTGTTTTTAGAGCGATGATATTTTCTTGATATTCTCTGCTATCCTATGCCATTAGTATGAAGAGCCAATATAAATATCTCACAATAGACATTCACATATACCGATGGTATTGTTGTTATTACTACAAGCAAAATGATCTGACCTCTCTGTCGCGTGACCTCAAATGGAAGAAATTTGCTCAACAAAAGCGTGTCGACCGTCCAATTTTATGTTCATTTGTTGTAGTGTTATACATCGTATTCATGTTGTTTTTGTTTAAGTAATGTATAGAAGTTCTTAGGTGGAAAGAAAAACAAAATTATATACCTTATGATGAGAGAACTCGCAAACAGTCTTGACACACATTTATGAGTATCAAGGGTTTACAAATAATTTGTTTTTGTTTTCGTAAATGTTACAAACTAATAACATATTTTGCAACTATTTAAACTTGTTTTACGAAATCTTATCAGATTAAGCTCTCATCATGATTGTCTCAAAGGTTTTTTTATCATATATATATATATATATATATAGTATATAATAACTTAGTTACAACTACACATTATAAAGTGTACAAACTCGTCTTTTCGTGAAATTATACCTTCGCAACTTTGCGTGTAAAGTATCTTAACAGCATGGGACTAACGATTTTCTCAGATCATCTTAAAAGCTTACAAGCTATTCCTTCCACGTCACAAGTTTTGTTCTTATAAAACATTCTTAGAATATTCCTCAGTTTTACCATAATTAGAACTCTTAAAACTGTTCAGTGTTGTACGTTTTTGTCATAAGCCAATTTTATTTAATCAGTTGTGCTTTTTCGTTTGCGATAAAAATCGATTCAACAACAGATGCAATTTATAACTTTGATTGATTCTTTATAAAAAGTCACGTCTTCTTATATCGGTATCACTTTATTATGTCAAATCAATCATAATTCAGATCTTTGCGACTTTTAATTTTTGAGCTACGCATTAAATCTTTAATAATGTAATGCTAACCACATTAAAACGATGATCTATAACGTGAAGAATGAAATTTCAGTGACAATGTGAACATCAACACCGTCTATTAGATTATTTTCCTTCTAGTATTTTCAGTTGTTTTGTGGTTCAAGTCAAAATATATACAAATCCACTACATCATCAGGCATCATCAACATTACTAACAACAACAACAACAACAACAGCAGCAGCAGTAGCAGCATAACGCCTCATTGAAAACAAAACTGACAAATATATTGTAAGCAACTTAAATACCTCGTGCTTTCTCTTTGATCAGAAAATGATTAGTGTTTCTATTGATATTTTAACCGAAATCAAAATACTCAGCAAAGTTAACTATTCTGCAAGGGGAGTTACGAATAAAGTATGTATGTATGTAAGGGGCGGTATAGTTTTTTAACTTTTTTGATGAGACGCATTAGATTGTCTTCACTCTAAAACACTCTGAAAATGTCTGTCGTTACGACGACTCAATAAGTTAAAGGTCGACAATTCTTGAGCATGTCTACTGTTTGCTTTTCTTTTACTCATATGAACTCATTTTCTGTCTTGAAGGACCGACGTACGTGCCTGGACCTCTTGATGGCAGCCTTTATGCCCAAGTCGACAAGAACTTGAAGAAACAAATTCGCTCGTACAGTTTGGACAGTGGTATACATTCACGCGGTCCACGAGATGAATCCAGACTACACAGTTACAAGACACAACCTCTAATGCCTCAAGGCACAGCCACATTAAATAGATATCAGTTTAGCAGAAACTCCAACAAAATTCTCTCTGACGGTGACATTGCTATGGAACCCGATCTCGGAGGAAATATCCGCTCAATAGATAAACTGCTTAAAGAGCTCGGTGAATGCTCCGAACTGTTAGATAATACAATACAACAAGGGAGAAGAGCCTCCGAGAGGACGGCCCCAAATGTAACGTTTCAAGAATTATCATCTGCTCCTATACAATCTAGTAAATCACCCTCTAAGTCAGTCAGTCCTCCAACGCCGCTGAGACGAGCAGCAAGTTACGGAGCTACAGAACGCTACTTTGAGGAAAGAAATGCAAAACCAGCCAAAATGGCTCGTACAAATGGGGTGGGAAGTCCATTCCCTCCACCAACTAGTACGAGTACACCCAAACCCCAAGGTCTCCATGAAGCGCCCACTTTACAGACACATTCAAGATCTTTGTCGCCAAAGTTTTACGCCTCTAAAGTAGTTATTCCTTACAAGACAACCGTTGGCCAATCTTGTGAGCCTGGTAATGTTGTGGAGGACTCTCGCACAAATCCCAAGAGTCAAGCGTATCTCGTTGGTGACTCCGTGGATGTTAAATTTGGAGTGAATGGTTACCATGACAGTGATATGGTCATGGAGAATAACATTAATGGTAAGGGAGGGGTGGGTGACATAAACAATAATGCACCTGATTCTACGCAAAATGGCGCTCTTGAAAACGGCGAAGATATAAATGAGGAGGATGAATTTCCAAAACAAGGCAACGTCGCAGCAAAAGTTGCTTATTTAACTGACATCGTTTTCCCTGCCCAACCCCCCGAAGAACGTAACCCCCCTAGAAAAGGCACGGTTCCGATGCCAGGCCTGGTCGGTAAATCGCCAACAGATATTTCTGATGAGATTTCTAAATATAACGCCAAGTCGTTGGCTGTGGGTGAATTAAGCCACAGCGGAAATATGTTATATCGTGGAGGAGTGCCTCAAAAGATATCCGATGTCCATCCTGGTCCTAAGGATATGTCTGATCCAAGTATGAATGCTGAATTGGCTGAAAAACTCAAGGCAGCACGTGACAAATCGGAAGCTGTTGAAAGTGCAGGTAGAGCATTTTGTTAAGCCCGCTCTGGACCATCCTATCCATTCATCTTACCATGCATCTAATCAGAACTATACCATCGATTCACTCCGGACCATCCTATCCTTTCATCTTACCATGCATCTAATCAGAACTATACCATCGATTCACTCCAGACCATCCTATCCTTTCATCTTACCATGCATCTAATCAGAACTATACCATCGATTCACTCCAGACCATCCTATCCTTTCATCTTACCATGCTTCCGAGCTGAACTATTCCATCCATCTTATTTGAATTACTCTATCCATCCATCCGCTCTGGACATTCTATCCATCCATTCGTCCAAGCATAGCGCTGATGCACTCCAATGTATATGTATCAAAGTACATGAAATGTATAGAAACTTGCTGGATAGCCTCGACACGAACTTTGTTCAAAGTTGGGGTGTACGTAATGTCAGTATATATCAGCTATTCATTCCATTTACATGGGCTGTTCTATCCATCAATTTTCCCGCTTTTTCGTTCTATTTTCGCTTTCTTTTTGTGTCCTTTTTTTACTTTAGTATAAACTTACCAGCATGCATTTGATGGTTAAAGCCTTAATTTTCTTGGTTAATTTAATTCAAATCTCTGTTTTTCTAGTGTGCCTCTTCGTTACGAGATCCTTCCGTTTTGGTCCTTCTTATCAGCCGTTGCATGCCATAGTTTTTCATTTCATACTTCAACAATAACGTAGAATTAACGATAATAATAATAATAATAATGTTTAAGATTTATATACCGCAAATATCTATATGTATATAATCAAATGCGGTTGAAATGAACTGAAATTAAATTAAGTATAATCAAACATAAATGGATTAAGAATCCCAACTGGCAAGGAGGCAAACCAGTTGGCTATATTACAAGCATGGCCGAGAAACTGAATTTGAACTAATCGAAATCGGAACAAATTCAGTCTCAGATAGTGGCCAGAGCGGGAATCGAACCTGGGACCGCCAGATTGCGAGACCAACGCTCTGACCACTCGGCCATGCTGCCTCCTTCAATAATACAGGATAATACAGGATACATTAATGTAACTATTTGTTTCTTTGAACCTTTGTTTTCTTACTTCGTTTGCTTCTGCGTTCTTTCTTCGCTCTAATAAGTATCGTAGTCTGTTTGCCTTTGAGTAAAGAGCTCCACCCCAATTGCCATCAATTGACTTTTTAGGCTTTCAATAACAGGTACAGGAACGGAATAGAGATTGCATCTTCCATCTATTGATCATTCCATTACATGTTAAATTTCTTCGTTTCAAAAATTAAGCGAGCTCATTACCCAAAGTATGGATCTTTAGTTTGATTTCCAGTCACTCACTGCATTTTATGGAAATTCTAATCTTTTGTTTCGTTTTTATTTCTAGAAGCCCAAACAACACCATCAGCAGTTGAAACACTCGAGAAAGAAAGCTCTGATGAAGGCATTGATTTTAGAACGGAAACACCCAGTGAACACGTTACTTCTGGAAGTCCTCCAGTCTTGTATGTGATTTTAGTGTAATACTTTGGGAATGCTTACACGACAATGTTATTTGAATTTTACCGTTATTGGTTTTTATTTCAACATTTGTTATTTTTGGAAAACCAAGAATTTGTCGTTCCTTTCCCCTTCGCACCTCCCCTAGGAACTATTAACTGAATATGTATTTACTACTAACTGTATGAATTATGGCGTACTTTAGTGTCGACAGTGGCACAACAGAGTTTACTGTTGGTCAACCCATAGTGTTCACAGTACCTACCGATTCGACGACAAACGATGGCAAAACTAAAGTAGATGAGGATGGTTATGCTGAACTAGATGATATACAGACAGAAAAACATGTAGCTAAACTTGAAGAAACCAAACCAAGGTAAGGGACTGGTCATTATTTACAGGGAGGGGGGGGACTGGTCATTATTTACAGGGAGGGGGGGGCTGGTGGAAATGAAAAAGGTAATGCTCAATTTTTGATGGCCCCTCCCCCTTTCTACATACATACACACATAACATTCTTACAGAGTGAGCGTAAAAATCTGTGGCCCCCCTTCTATTTCCACCAGCCCCCCCCCCCCCCCCCCCCCCTCCCTGTAAATAATGACCAGTCCCTAATCCAGGGACCATGGAATAACGCTGGTCTTAACAAGATGTCCATAACGTACCTAAATGTATATTAAATTATGAGTGAGAACTAACAGGCTGACATTATGTTGCAGTCCTATTATTATATCTAAAGACATTCATACACAACCATCAATGGTGGCAGTATTATCGTCAGAGCCATGTGAAACACAAGAAATTGATGGCATCCTATCAGAAATGGCAGATATCAAGTACGTACTGTGACATAATACGCTAAAAATTGCTATTTACAAAATGAATGGCTAAAAGCTTTTCATGTTTTTTTGAACGTTTTCGACCTGGTGGCCATCATCTGGTGATCACCAGGTCGAAGACGTTCAAAAATTTAATGAAAAACTTTTAGCCTTTTATTTTGTAAATAACAAGTACGTACACTTGATGTACTCTACACCAACCACTGCTACCTTCTAAAGCATAAACACTACAGGACAAACGCCCCTCTATAGGACAAACGACCCTCTATAGGACAAACGCCCCTCTATAGGACAAACGCCCCTCTATAGGACAAACGCCCCTCTGTAGGACAAACGCCCCTCTATAGGACAAACGACACTCTATAGGACAAACGACCCTCTATAGGACAAACGCCCCTCTATAGGACAAACGCCCCTCTGTAGGACAAACGACCCTCTATAGGACAAACGACCCTCTATAGGACAAACGACCCTCTATAGGACAAACGACCCTCTATAGGACAAACGACCCTCTATACACCCTTCTGTAGAACAATCGGTCCTCTAAGATAACTGAACCATCGAGCCAGCTTGGGATATTCAAATATCAACTAAATGAAATGCGTGTAAGCCGTTTGGTACAACGTATCATACGTACGATATAACGAAAGATGAAGCGCTTAGTTGCACGCCCTAACTAAGAAGTATGTCTTAAAACACATGGCTATTAGCCACTTTCATACCGTGAAGACTGGGTACGAGTCCCTCAAATTTTGACGATGGTACCGCAAAACTCATATAGTCAGAAAGAGCACATCGAGCTATATAAAATCCCGAAGTTTGGTGTAAATCGGTTTAATATTGAATGACTAACAGCCGTGCAAAAATGCTAGAATTTACAAAGAAATGTATGGTTGTAGGGACGTTTTTGGACATTTGTCCCTACAACCATACATTTCTTTGTAAAATCTAGCATGTTTGAACTGCTGTATCTCTTTCAATGTATATCCGATTAACATCAAACCTCGGGATTATATACAGCTCGATGTGCTCTTTCTAACTACATAAGTTTTGTGTTGTCATCATCAAAGTTTAAGGGACTCGTACCCAGTCTTCACGGTATGAAAGTGGCTAATTCCTTGTCTGTGTGTGAGTTTGTATGTTACTTAGCAACCGCCTCTGTGTGTTTGATAGTCTTGCAATGCCTCAAGACGAAGATGATACGTCCAGTAGCACAGAAAGACCGCCAACTCCCCAAACCCCTTCGTCGTCCGTTTCGGGACCGTTTGATAACTCACCAAGGAAGAAGCGCTCACCGTATCACTCGGATAAGGGCTACGGATCAACGAACAGCTTATCATCAGACTCGTCTTCAAATGGTATTCACTGATGTATATTAGTATTCACCAACATAAGGGCTATTACAAATCCTGCATTCTGATTGGCTCCCTAACCTCGGGCTATTGCTGGTTTTCAATCATTCCCTTGAGAGTCAAAATATAAAAGAGTGGCAGCCATGTTGGTTGAACGAACAAGAGATACTAATGAGCAATCTTTTGTTGAAGTTCAACCAAGATGGCCGCCGTGACGTCAATTGAAAGCCAGCAATTGGGTAATAGCCCGAGTTGAGAGGAAGCGCGAATAATAATATCAATAAAACATTTTTCTCTCTTTGTTTTGTTTAGTCTCATTCACCTTTGGCCCAATATGTTGGTGAATACTAAAACAATTAGACCTCTCGGCCTCATGGACTACGAGTTTGAATAGCCCATTGGGCCTCGAGGTCTAATTGTTAATTATCTAACCATACATGACCTCTTAGGTTTGTAGCATTGTAGCCGTGTTGTCAGCAATTTATCAATCAATCATCAAATCTTGCTTAGCAGTACTGGGAAGAGGGAAAATTGCACGGGATTTAGAAGAAGTAATGCATGTAGCTAGGGTTACTCTGTCTTCCTCCTTTTCAACATCTGTTGGAGCACCTACTTCACATTACATTACGTAACCGAACTTCAATTTCTGGATACTCTTCGAACTGGAATGTTGTGTGAAATTTACTAGAATCTTTTCATTTAAATAGAGCAGTTTTCATATGAGTGTGAAACTGTGGGCGCCGTGCCCACGGATGGGCGCCGTACGGTTACGACAGGAATTTCTTATGTTTTTATTAACCTCACGGCACTGATGCGGGCACGGTACGGTTACGACAGGAATTTCGTATGTTTTTAGAGCAGATTTCGTATGAGTGTGAAATGGACCGCGCCGTGCCGTAACCGTGTCAGTGCAGTGATGTCTATAAAAACATTCGTAATTCCTGCCGTAACTGTGCCGTGACCGTGCGGTGCCGTTTTCACAGTCATACGAAATTTACTCTATATTGACCTCACGGCACTGACGCGGTCACGGCACGGTACGGTTACGACAGGAATTTCGAATGTTTTTATTGACTAGGAGCAAGGATGTTCGATCCTCAGTGACCTCGCAATCCTTGTTTTGACTTCTTTCCTTTCAGTGTAGCTTGAAGTAGCTTTGAATACCCGTAAAACGGAGCACTGATGGAGAGAGGGGGGTAGAATGAGCGCACCGTCGGCTTCCTTGGAGACCAGTTTTTAGCTCTGCTTCTAGCTGAAGGAACTTCCGACGTTAAATCTAGTGCTTTTTTTTTGCTTTTTACCTCACGGCACTGACATGGTCACGGTACGGCGCGGTCTGTTTCACACTCATACAAAATCTACTCTAGTCCGTGCCGTGATGTCTATAAAAGCATTCTATGTTCCCTCCACAACCTTGCCGCACCGTAAACGTGCCCTGTTTTCACAGTAATACGAAATCTACACTAGTTTTGACAGTATTAACTTTACACCTTTATAGAGGTGCAGTCGCCCTTGCCCTAAACTCCCAAGAGCTTATAAACCTTATATGTATATATACTACAAGACAAGGTTTATAAGCTTATACTTGTCTTGTAGTGTGCTCATGATATATAGTCATATTTTATTGTGTTCAGATGTGTTTATGGAAAGTCCAGCTGTTACCGGTCTTAAGTTTGATAAAGATACTTCACAGTTTTGGTACAAACCTAATATATCAAGAGAACAAGGTAATTCCTTTAGAATTACTGATTGTAGTATACATGCAGTGATATTGCCGTTCTAATCATGCGTTTCCATGACAGCCATTAGTTTACTTAAAGACAAAGAGCCAGGTTATTTTGTGGTGCGAGACAGTCAGTCGTTCCCTGGTGCTTATGGTTTGGCTGTACGAGTGGCTGTACCTCCAGCACACGTTCTACAAGGAGATCTGAGTAAGTTCATTCTTTTGCGAAGCCACTGAATCCCCGAATGTGAAAGGAAATTATTGTGTACATTTTCGCCACAACTTCGCAACTTGAAACAAGGCTTCTTGAAATCTTTTTCGATCCAGTTTTTGCTTCGTTGATATCGTGTCTGTACGTATCTGTCGGGCGAAACGACCGGTATACTATACGAACTAGTATCTGCTGCAATATCATTACATCAGAATGTCTTGGTTTTCACGGTGCAACGCCAAAACTACTATGGTTTTACCTGTGTCGCAAGTATTTTGAACAATGAGGGTATTTTGCACGCAGCAATGGTTCAATGTTTCGCTTTGCGAGACAAGGCCTTTAAAGCGCTATTAAACAGAGACTTTTCTTGCAACTAGCAATGTAATGCTGTGTGACATCTTACCAACAACTTGCAGTGCTCTACTTTCGTCAAGATTGCATTGAAAGTTGCAAAAAGTTGCCTCATGTAATAGGGCCTTTGCGGTGCAACTTGCTTCGGAACTCGTTCAACGTTTTCTGCAACTTGAAACAATAAGCCAGTTCGGAGTTTAAGAATCGTTTCTTATGCGCATGCGATTTTATCCCGAATTTCTCACCTTCTTTTGTTTGATTAAAAACAAAAGGAGGTTTAGATAAAAGAAGGTGAGAAGTTCGGGATAAAATCGCATGCGCACTGAAAACGATTCTTAAACTCCGAACTGGCTTATTTTTCGTTGCACTGGAAGTTGAAGAGTGGAGGTACGCGACCTCCTTTGGCTACAAATTGCTACACAACGGCATCGCATTGCAAGTTGCTCGAAAAATTGCCTCGTGTTACAATTGCCTGGTGGGAAAGGCCTCCCTTTAACAACAACAGAATTGTTCTGTCAATGTACATGTTTTGACTCCACTTCACATTATGAACAACACGCACAGTCATTGATGCTTGGGCAGGTTAGTTAGCCAGGCCAACAATATTGTTAACTCGTGGATTGGAAATCCACGCGTTATTGTGGGGGGACAATTATGCAAATGAGTCACTCACTCACTCACTTTCCTGTAAACTTTCTGTCAAATTCCCGATAAACGATACGGTGCTAACTTCCGTTACAAAATTGTCAGCGATTTGTTCCTACAGGATAGTACTCGAGAAGCTTTGAATATAATGTAGCTGTTCAACTTTTATACGAGAAATGATAAGTCCATTTATCCGTGTGGGATATGAGACAACATTCTTACCAATGTTCTTTACAAACTGCCGCCTGAAACAGCCTGAAACTGCATGCCGTGAGTCGAGCCGCTAGTTCGTGTTTGTACTCTATCAGAAGAGAGAATGTTGAAATAAGCAGGAAACGAAAACGGCACTGATTTGACTCGACTTTTCTTCATATTATTAACATTTGATCAAAATACAAACATGTTTAATTTTTTTTACCGTGGCCTTTGACGAGTCAGCTAATTGTAGCTTGGCCAAAATAACTCAGTGGATCTAATCGACTTTTTGTAAAATCTAGTGTAATTTATTCTGTGGAAATTATCCTTCAGCAGCATGGTTTGATGAAAAGTTTTAGCAATTGCGGCCTAGTACTGCTGTAAATACTTACAAAAAGTGATGAGTCTAAGCTTTCGCTGTCTACAGCATCATCAGAGACTAATAGAGTTCAGAAGTGTGACCATTTACATAGTAAACTAAAATAGAATAGAACAAAAGAAGCGAAGGACTCAAAGTCAGAATTACGCCCAAGTCCAATACAATGCGGAACGCTCTAAAGCCTGTATCCACACCCAAAGTCTGCAAAATCGCTAGTTGTCCCATACAAAACCCCCAAAAATGCTTCAAACGAGGAGTAATACACGAAGTTACATGCACCAAATGTCACTCAGTATATATCGGAAGCACCATTCGACATTTACACGACCGTATCTACGAACACATAACAAATCAGAATTCGTCGGTGTATAACCACCTCAAACAATGTGCGAACAACAACAACATCAGTGTCAAGATCATTACCAGAGACAGCGATCCCGTTAACTTAAGACTTTTGGAAGCTCTATACATAAAATCACGCAAACCAACAATCAACTCTCGCGAGGAATGTAAGGCCTAGTTCAAGCGTCGCATCTCACATGTGCCAAACTCAATGCAAATTAGTCAAATCTTTTGTTTCTTCTCATTATCATCTCATTTGCATTGAATTCAGCACATGTGAGATGCGACGTTTGAACTGGGCCTAAGGAACTTAACGACTTGTTATTTTAGAACATAACACTTCTCAACAATTGGCTTTGTTCTATTCTATTTTGGTTTACTATGTAAATGGTCACACTTCTGAACTCTATTAGTCTCTGATGATGCTGTAGACAGCGAAAGCTTAGACTCATCACTTTTTGTAAGTATTTACAGCAATACTAGGCCGCAATTGCTAAAACTTTTCATCTAGTGTAATTGAATGACTGTACGCTTTGAGACGCATATTGTAACAAATATTTCAAATACTGATAAATGAGAGATTTATATACATTGATAGAATTGTATGTATCATTCGTTTGATCTAAAGCGTCGATACAGTAGACAATGCGGTACCTTTGACCGTGATGCAACGTACAATGAGTCTGATACAACACGCAATACAGGAAAACAATTTCGCTCCAAAAAGCGTTTTATAGTATTTAACAGTTTATCATAGTGCAGGCATATCGTGCAGAATTGTTCAGTTTTTTGCTACAAGCATGAAAATTGGCACAATGATAGAAGACAACATGCTGACTAATTCCTGATATAGCGCCACGCCCAAAAATCAATACTTCCAGTTTTACACATGTGGAATTAATTTTCACTTAAAATTAAATACAATTGTTGCATTAACTAGTTGGTTCATGAAATGTGATAATTCTTTATGAGTACTGTTCCTTCTACCTAACTGACTATAGTGCCCCACCCTATTCCTCGTACTTCCAGTTTTATGTTAATGGGTTTAATTAAATTCAAAATTACTGAAAATAACCGTTTTCTACAATGCTATCACTACCAACTAATCCAAATTGGTCTAATGATGCATGCCCTTTTCATTTCACATGCACTGCCACACCCTAAACTTAGTACTGCCAGTATAGATACATAGGAATACCTCAAGTCTCTCAAGTATCAAAATTGTTCACCTTGTTTTAAAGTCAAGGAGATAGAATAATAGACGGATATGATTGAAACAACGCAATTTGCATAACATGCAACCATGGCAACGCCTTTTCAAAAGTACTTCCAGTAATAATACTTTGGAATTGATTATTGGGGTTACTGGAATTTATTACTTTTGGATTATGGAAAATCTAATATTTTTTAAGGTAAGAATCTTTGACAAGGGAGAGGGCTATTGCAGTTCACTCGTAGCAATCACTAAATTTTATTAATTATTTCAATAACTTCCCAAACGAATTAATTCCATTTGCAATCGCCTCCACAATCACACATGGCTGTGAGCACGAGCTGCAATTTTGCACATTTTTATCTTGCTGACATTTACATCTGGTCCAGGTGGCTACACATTTCCAAAATGTCTTGCTTAGTTTTCCCACAATTGCGTCAATTTAATCTTTTTGGTCCGCCTTTGTCTACTGCCAAGTGCGGCGCAGAGGGTAGCTGCAACGACTGACTTGGCTTGATAAGCGGTTAGTCTCTTAATGTGATTTTGGCGGAGTGCTGCAGATGGGATGCTGCCCCCATTGACTTGGCTTTTTTGAAAACATTTCCTTCTATAAAGTCAATAACTATTTGGCAAAAGTTAGTTTAACTGTACAGTAGTACAACAAATTGCTGCAGTAGACTGACATATATTTCCAACAGATCTTTACATACAGAATCATTCAAAGGCCGTTCAAATGTTGTTTTTACTTCTGCAAACAATACCTTCAAGTCTCCAAGGCAGAGATTTTCCCGAATATAGACATTTCATTGCAGCCCGTGAAGACAAAGAAATGAAAAGTTGAAGTTTTACTTCGAAATCGCGGGACGTTGGCCTATTCCAGGCCCTAAAATCGCCCGCCAAAATCGCCTTAAGTTTTGAGTATCTTTGGGGATAATTTTGCTAAAATCGCCCAAAATTACGGCGATTTTATAGTGCCCGGAGTAGGCCTATTTCCAGAGCCAGAGGCTCGTGGAAAAAGCAATTGAAGATGGGCCCTTTTCTCCCGCTCTCCACCGATGCTCCATTTTAAGGGTATTTACAGTATATTAAAGCTACACGGAAAGAACAGAAGTCGAAACAAGGATAGGAAGTCACTGATATTCGATGGGGATCAAACTTGGGACCTCTCGCACTAACCAACTGTGCAATCCTTGCTCCTAAAAGTCGTGGAAGCCATGGAAAGCAGGAAGTGCAGCTGCTTTGCTAGGGCCTAGTGCTCTGAAAACTTCAAGATCTGCAATATCACAATCCTTACAAATGAAAAAAAAGCCTTGAGTCTGATTCCTCTTAAGTGCATGTTGCCAATCCAGTGAATTCCCATCAGTTCTACATCACATGCTAATCCTTGTCCAAAAGAAGAAATCAAGTGTATGTTTCCAGGCAACTTGATGACTTTCATTTGCAAATTTCAACTAAAAGTAAAAAGCTCTCAAAAACCTAAGGAATCCAGCGAATTCCCGTTCAACACTAATTTTTCTCCAACAGAAGAAATCAAGTGTTTCTTGTTGGGCAATATGATGGATTTGCAAATTTCAGCAAAAAATTAAAAAAAGCCAAGAGACCATAATACTAAGAGAGCGAAGCTCAGTATTGATGTCTGTGCCATGTTCGTGGCGGCTAAGGCTATTTTTAGTAACTTCGCCATCGCGCGCGCAAGGCTCTTAAACAATAGAATTCAAACGGTCCCGTCCGCGCGCACGTCAAAAATCAAATTCTATTGGTTGAGGGCCTTGCGCGCGCTATGGCGAAGTTACTAAAAATAGCCTTAGGCGCCACGAACATCGCACAGACATCAATACTGAGCTTCGCTCTCTTAGTATTATGGTCTCTTGAAAAAGCTCAATACCCTAAGGAATCTTTCCCAGTTCTACACGCTTTGGTTGACCATGGCTTTGTTAACTTCTAGATATGGTCTGTGATTTGAGGCTATCAGTGCCGCAATATTCGCTCCACATTACATCAGCCCCTGGAGACATTCTGTATTAAACTGGGTCTTCACAGTCATGTGTAATTGATCAGGCTATTGTGAACGGGTTTTCTTTATGTGGAAAATTATAAAATAGTGAGAATTATTGATTGTTACGAGGGAAGTGCAATAACAGTGGCCTTTATGCAGGAATCCCTACAGAAAGATGTCAGATTGCCATATACCCAAACCTAATTCCAGATCATCAATTCCAAAGTATTATTACTGGAAGTACTTTTGAAAAGGCGTTGCCATGGTTGCATGTTATGCAAATTGCGTTGTTTCAATCATATCCGTCTATTATTCTATCTCCTTGACTTTAAAACAAGGTGAACAATTTTGATACTTGAGAGACTTGAGGTATTCCTATGTATCTATACTGGCAGTACTAAGTTTAGGGTGTGGCAGTGCATGTGAAATGAAAAGGGCATGCATCATTAGACCAATTTGGATTAGTTGGTAGTGATAGCATTGTAGAAAACGGTTATTTTCAGTAATTTTGAATTTAATTAAACCCATTAACATAAAACTGGAAGTACGAGGAATAGGGTGGGGCACTATAGTCAGTTAGGTAGAAGGAACAGTACTCATAAAGAATTATCACATTTCATGAACCAACTAGTTAATGCAACAATTGTATTTAATTTTAAGTGAAAATTAATTCCACATGTGTAAAACTGGAAGTATTGATTTTTGGGCGTGGCGCTATATCAGGAATTAGTCAGCATGTTGTCTTCTATCATTGTGCCAATTTTCATGCTTGTAGCAAAAAACTGAACAATTCTGCACTTTTTGTGCACGATATGCCTGCACTATCATACGCCGTCACGCTTATAACTATAACGTCACTATAACGTCATGCAACAGTTTCTCTTTGGTTAACGTCTATAATTTAGTGCTTGCCAAATGATTCGGAGAGAGCTAATACAAGCTACTTTGCGCGAAACAGTGTCGAACTTCACCGCGAATGCTAAGTCGATTTAAGTTCTTGAAGAATTGAAGTTTCCATACAGGGGGTCTTTTTGAGTTACTACCTTGCAGGCTTTCGATCTTTAAGTCGGTGTTACACGAGACGATTTTTGACGTCCATTTTCCGTACAATGCTGTAACAACTTCCAATTTTTTGCGGTGCGCGTTTTTGACTTGGATTCAAAAACTTGCCACGCGTTGCCGAAGCGTAAATCTCACGAAGCATCGTTTCAAGTGCCATGTTAGGTACCGATTACATGATGATTTTCAGCCCGGGCTGAAATTTCAGCCCGCCTGACCGGGCTGAAATTTTTTCGCTGTTACTTGACAAAACCAGCTCTTCAATGCGCCTGTTCAATACACTTTCCGCTGCCACAACTACAGCGTGGCTCGGGTTTTCAGCCCGGGCTGAAATGTTCAGTCGCGATTACATGAGAATTTTCAGCCCGTTTCGCCGGGCTGAACCTTCCAGCCCTGTTAGCTTGACCCGGGCTGGAAATTTCCTCCCGGGCTGAAATTGGATCAAATTTTTTCATGTAGTCGAAAACTTAATTTTATATACATTTGTTGACCGGGCTGAAATGTCAGCCCTGGCTGAAAATCGTCATGTAATCGGGCCTTTACACCAACACAATTTTATCGCAACGCCGTGGACAATCTTCGTTCAAAATCGTCTCGTGTAACACCGCCTTTATGTACAATATTACATTGCGTGGCATTGTCGTGGTTTTGATTTGGGTACAACTGGTATATCGGGGGTTCTACGGCTATGGGCCTTATACCTTGCAGTTCCCTTCACTTCCGGGTCTCGGATTTTTGACGGCTTTTGATTTTTTCCGGGACTTGGCCCTCCTCCGTCGGCATGCCTTTGGAGGGGTGGGGACTAATCGGATGCTATTGCTGTTGGAAACGATCTCTCAATCCACGAGTTGTTTCGCCATTGGAAAGACCCATGTCACGCAAGCATGACATATAAATTATTTGATTTATCAGAAAAAGAAGTTACTATTGAAATTGGCTCACATTGAATTATAGTAAGAACTACCAAGGTTTTTCATACAGATTGGCCTCCAACTGACGAAGAAATTGAATTTTTGAAAGTAAGCATTTTTACAAAGAAAGTACTGTGGACGGCATTGCATGCCAGCCAGCCTCGTTATCAGGCTAGACACATACATTTCTTTGCTAAAAATTTCACCAAATGTTACTTTTAAAAATTCATATCTTCGTCAGTTTAAGAGCAATCTTTACGAAACTCTGCAATTTTACTAATATCGATATGATAAATTTATCCATACATCAAAGATCTTATAATGTCACACTAGAGTGATAAGGGTCTATTCATTGCAACAACCAGCATCTCAATATATACAGTGCAAAAAAACTAACTAAACTCCATAGCCGGACACGTGAACCCAAAAACCACTTTGTGGAATAAGGACCGTGTACCCCCAACCAATGCTAAGATGTGAACCTTTGAGGTTTACATGACGTGTTAACAATAAAGTCTATGAAAAACAAACCAAAGACTGACAGTAGACTACAGTATAATGCCACGGGCCGGCAAAATATTAATTTCTTTTAATCTCGTGCCTCGATTCTCATATTTTTTTGGAAAAGATTTGAAACTGAGTGCTTTTGCAGCTGCGGAAGCCTTTGCAGCCCTTTGTTTGCTACCTTATGTATATGTATGTGGCTGTTCGCAGAACTTTATTTTGTATTAAACCATTCAGCCTGTAAGCTTCTTGTAGCTATTTTCTTTTGTCTTTTACAGCGAAGATCGACTTGGCCAGCGAATTAATTCGTCACTTTTTAATTGAATCCACCAAGAAAGGCGTCAAATTAAGAGGCATAAGTAATGAACCAGTATTTGGTAAGAAGTAGTTACATAAGAATATCCTAATATATCCATTGAGGAACATTCCGAGGAACAAAGCATTGAGTTGGACATTACTGGGATCTCAGTGCAGTTGTTTACTGTAAAACTGTGATGTCTTTGAGTAGTTACACGTTAAATGACCATGTGATGACACGCCCTTCTGCAGTTTTAGTGTCTTGAAGTTACCAAAATTATCCATTGGCATCCTTCTAAACCTTGACACTGGTTAACGACATACCATGCTAAAGCTTTTTAGGAGCTGAGATTTTCTTTTTTGTAGGTAGTTTATCAGCGCTGATCTTTCAACACACTATCACTCCATTATCTCTTCCAATTAGACTTGTAATCCCATCAGAAGGTAAACTCTACCATTACTTCTACCTCTACTATTAATGTGTTTTTGTAGGTCGGTTTCGTGTTATTTAAAGACGTTTCTTCAACCTTTTGTTCATCATTAACCGCGAACTTGTCACCGTTCTGAAGATCTTGTTCAGGATTGTGACAAGTACAGCTGGCGGATAATGATGTTAACAAACAATCATCGCGCGCGCCTTTCAGCGTGCATATAACATAGATGGAAATATATACATCGTTGTTAGCAACCTTTCACTTCAAAACAACTGAAATATTTATCTGCAATATAATTGTTTATAATAGATCTTATGCCTGATATCGACAAACAAGATGGAAGTACGTCGCCGAAGTCCCCTAAACATGACAGTAAGTACAAAACAATCGTTGGCTATCCCCCACATAACGTTAATTGGTACCTTGTTTAAGTACCGTGGGCTGGGACTTGGCAAGAGATACTTGTCCAGCCTTTGGACTTGGCAAGAGATACTTGTCCAGCCTTTGGACTTGGCAAGAGATACTTGTTCAGCCTTTGCTTGGGTACCATAGGGAGTTGGTGGCCGTTGATGCATGCAGATTATGTAAGCCCTGCATAAGATTGTAAAACGAGAATAACCTATTTTATTATATGGCTTGATAATTTCCAGGATTCTGATTGGCTGGCGCACGGTCTGTCCAAAAGCGTATTTGAGAAGTTTGGACCATTACCATGGCAATGGTCCAACTTCTGTATTTTGTATGGACCGGGAAATTCAAAAACTACATTTTTTTAGTTTGTTTTGAGAAAAACGCCTTAGAACATCACGATAACTTGATCTTTTCGACAATGGACAAGGAGTCTGACTGTGAGCATTCGCTGAGTGAATTCTATTATCCGGTTTTCGAGAGTGAAAACGACGAAATGAGAAGACCGGAAATTCATTTGTTCACGACGAAATGCCATATAATAAACGATTTATTAACCTCACTTGCTCGGTCTGAACGGGAAAATATCAGGCCTCGGTCTTTTTTGTACGGAAGACCTCGGTCTGATATTTCCCCGTACAGACCTCGCGCTCGGTTAATAATCTCTTAATATTTATCTGTTATTTAGCAATGCAGTTGATGTTCGTCGGTGAATGTGGAGTTGAGATGTTATCTGGCACATCAGCGATACAAAAGACTGTTGAAAGTTTGCTGGCGTATTCTGCAGATCCAAAGTTCACTTCAACCAGCTTTAAGATAACAAAACAAGGCATTACTGTTACAGACAACGAAAGAAAGTAAGTTTCATTGTCGATTAGACAGGCGATTCATCGAAAATGTGTTCGACCACAGGTAGCCCAAGCTCACTATTAGTGGCTATATATAAGAGAACGTATGTCACTCAATATCACTCAAAATTTCCATCTTAATTTTAATAAAATTCCACGAGACTTCTAGAGTGCGTTGTTCATGCTTTCATCTAACCTCTGGATGAGTTTCAGGGAAATTCGTCGAATTTCCCTGAAACTCATCCAGAGGTTAGATGAAAGCATGAACAACGCACTCTAGAAGTCTCGTGGAATTTTATTAAAATTAAGATGGAAATTTTGAGTGATATTGAGTGACATACGTTCTCTTATATATAGCCACTAATAGTGAGCTTGGGCTACCTGTGGTTCGACTTTCCTCTTTGGTCTGAATTTGTTTTGAAATGGGCTATGTTTGCACTGAGTACAATCTGTCAAGTATTTCTCTCTCTTTGATAGGGTTTTCTTTAGGAGACACTTCCCGATGAATACAGTGTTATATTGTGGTATTGATCCCTTGGATCAAAGGTAAATAATAGTCCAGTAATTGTTTTCGTCTGATTATAATCAACCTATGTAAGTATACTAATATACTCTGCGATTCTGGCACTTTAGGTGGGATCTAAAACTGCCAAACTACGGAGAAAAATCAAGGTAAGTCAAACATTGTATCCTCATGGACGGTGACTACTGATAGGAGTGTGACGACAGTTTAGCTCTGTAGATGGCTTGCAGCTGCAGCATTACGGTGCGATTATTTCGCCTCTTGCAGCTTCAATGTTGTGGCTCAATTCCGACTTAGAATAGAGAATAATTACATCGTGTAAATGTCTTTAGCTGCAGTGTTGCAGATTCTATCACTGCCATGACACATAACAGCTGGCTACCCACCATATTATTTTGTAACCTTGATTTGTTTTGTTGACAGAACCTTTGGTTTGGTGGTTCGAAGGATGGGAGAGATGGGAAATGATTGTCATTTGTTTGCTGAAATGGACAGTAATTACCCCATTAATACAGTAGTCAATGTTGTGAATAAGTTTATGATGGGATAAAAAGTCTAGTGTCTTATTATACTATGCCAAAGTGGCTGAAAACCAAAATAGTATCAAGTGAATTCATTATCAATAATTTGAAAAATTCAAAATTCAAGAGAAATTCTGGCTGCTCTGGTTAAATATATGCTATATGTGTAAGGGCACTACTATGTATTACCTTAAATACATTAAAGCTTTACTGTGCACTGCACTACCATGGTCACCCAATCAACTTCTTTACAAGTTATGCAGAAGCTTCTTGATACAAATACAAGGGAGGTTTTGGAGCCAATTATACACTTTACTCATCGTTATCACGAGGTTAAAGAAAATTAAAGAAATGACACTACTACTTCATGTGAGAATATCCATAAAAACGAATTATTGCTCTCTGACTGGCTAACTGATAAGCTATATGGATGGCCATGATAGTGTGCATCGCACAGCAACCCATTGCTACTTTGGATGAAAAAGATTATAACAAAAATCACCGAACTGTGTGGTGGGACTGAATTTTTGTATTATGACCACACCCACTTTCTTAAATGACACGCCTACTTCTTTGATGAATTTCACAATATCATAAATGACTTCTTAGAAATTTTTGCTTATGCCATCTAGATGACAGATTTAGAAAGTTGAAGATCAAAAAACAAAGAAATATGCTGATCCATTGGTAAAAAACTGAAATTAATTACCAATCGCTTGTAACAGAATTCTAGGAATTTATCAGCAAAAGTAGGCAGGGCAGTAATACAAAATTTCGTGCCTATTCCACAGTTCAGTGATTTTCATTGTATATCTGCCCATTTTTCTCAAGTTTAACTTGTAAAAGACATGACACAGAAAACTCAAAATTATTTGTACTTTATATCGTAGGCAAGTACAAAATAGAAGCAGCTGCAAAGTTGATACAAATAAAACTAAACACGTGCTAAGTGGAGATGTGTTCTGGCTAAGTTTCTCATTAGCCATGCTAACACATGAATAGTTTCAGGATAGTAAACATCTGGTATGTAAACTTCTTCACAATGATAAAAGCTATTGGAAGTATTGCCAGGGGCTGTTATATAGCATATAGCAAAAATAATTCCTGAAGTCAGATTTGCTGTATCTCCAAATGTATGGCATAAAAAATCAGATATTAAGTAATTCACAAATCATTGATATCTTTTTTGGACAATGTACAGGAGAGTTTGTCCAAATCTTGTCTTGTGACTTAAATGCCATTGGCAGCAGTCTTATCAGAACATTTAACTCCAGGGGAGGGGACTCCTATATATACTAGGACAGGGATGCTTGTCAGAATTTTGAAAATGGCCCCTAAAAGGTACCTGAGTGGGAGTGGCAACAATTGATTTCTACCCCTAAAAGGTACCAATTCAAAAACAATAATAAAGAATTAAAGTAATGAAACACTTTGTTATCGATGTGCTTTGAAGATTCAATTCAGATCATCGAAATTCTCCCTTTCATACTTATTTTAGGTAGTTTATTTATCCTAAAACAGTCCCTAAAAGGTACCAGCTGTGTCCCTGGTAGTCCACTTAAGTGTGAGACACCCTAAAAGGTACCAGATTGCAGATTTACGATCGGAGTCCCAGTTTACAAATTCTAATAAATAGCTTATTAGTTAAGTAGCACTTCCAAGTTTCATATTTAAGAGTAATATAGATACATATTCATATAAATACTTAGAACATATCCATGTTATATATATATCTATGTCATTGAACTGTAACAAGTACAACTGGTAGAGTGCAAACAATATATCCATGAAATACAAATTACTAAATATAGTACAAAATAGTGATATCTAATTAAACAATAGAATTTGCATAAAATTGCACTATTAGTATTACAAATTAGTATTACCAATATTTCACAGATATAATGTTTGCACTCTATGGTTGAATCTTATTAGTTTGCAAAGGATGTCTTAGGCAATAAAATGCTTAAAAATTCAAACATTTGTTTATCATAGAACAACTAACAGCACAGAAGCCACGTTTTCTATTACTTCTTTTAGAATATGATCATACTCCCTTGGCCAATCACGGCTCATTCAACATTCTATATTCTATAAAATAATTAAAGGTGTCATTTGTAGTATGGGCTTTGAAGGAAAGAAAACAAGTATGGTCAGTGAGTTTCTATAACTAATTAGTATTATTTTCTATATAGAGCATTGTCAAGAGATGGTTTGCCTGACTGGCGTGCTTAGGCACTATTGAATACATGCAGACAGAGTTGGGGGGCGAACATGTTTTAATATCCACTAAATTTTCTCTTACTGACTTATTGTAATACTTCATTCAACTTCTAGTGTTCTTTGTTATAGTTCTTTGTTTTCAACTTCTAGCGTTCTTGGTTATAGTTCTTTCAACATCTTGGTCTTCTTCTTGGGAAGAACTCTGTCGTTGCCCAATCTCAGCAATCTTCTTCTGTACTCTTCTTTATCTTGAGGCTCTCTCTCTCTCTCTCTTGCTACTTGTCTATGCTAATTCTTGTCCATTTCTGTAATAACTCTTGAGTTCAGCTATCTTGACTATTGCGAACTGAACTCACGTACTATTGTCTCTCAATTTATAGTAATCTCTCAGTCCCTAGGAACTCATAATTAACAAGCATACTAATGAATTCTTTTGATTTCTTTTGTCACAAGAGCTCATTAGTATGCTTCATCATTAAAAACAAGCCGTCAATTCCTGATGAGTATGATCATACTGGTATTAGCGCATTAGAAAATGAACACTCGTGTCCCATACCTTCTATCTAATGCTTGGGAATCAAAATCCCATGGAATACTCGCGTTCATTCTCTAACCCTTACATAAAGTAAATTAATAATAAATGATCTTTTCACAGCAACATATCCACATAGTGGTTCTCCATCTGCTGGCACTCACACTCACTACCTCTACATTAAACATTTTACATACAACACTGACTCACATGTTGATTTTTGCTGAGGGAGGAAAAACTGGAGAAAAAAACCTCTTGGCATGGTAGATAACTACATCGAACAAACTCAGTTTCACATATGATCCAGCACCTGAACTGCTGGGACTACTCAAACCTGGACCACAGTGGTGAATGGCTAGTGCTCTCACCACTAGGCCAACCATGCCACCCATATACTTCATTGTTTTCAATGTGGTGGCATCAGTCATCCAGTGCAGAGTTCCAGGTTGGGCGCATGTGTCTACCTGATATACCAAAGCTTAAAACTCTGGATAACATGAGGGGGGATATTTCATGGCAAATACCATCACTGATCACCTGTAAGATGTTATAAATTTATTATTTCAAATCATCTACAGTCAACCTTGTCTTGTAAATTCATCTTCTTATGATTAAAATGACCCTGAAATAAAGTGAGGTTCTATCTATTTAATTGATTCACAAAGCCATGTTCATGACATGGAGAAAAAGAAAGAGAAGAAATCTTACACTTTAGTGGGATTGATAGCTCAGTTGGTATTGGATGTGTGTGGTAAGACTGACATTTATGTTAATTTGAAGACAATATATTTTTCACAGTCAAGAAATGAAGACTATATATTTTTCACAGTCAAGAAATGAAGACAATATATTTTTCACAGTCAAGAAATCTTGAGACAATGTACTTACAGATTCTCCAGCACAACATTGAGGACAGCCAACTAAACCTCTTCTGAAAGAACTTGTTACATGCTGATAAAAAAATGGATCATGTTCACTTTAACCACTTGCTGCTGAGTACTGGCCAATGTAGCAATAGGACTGAGCCTTGGGAGACTGCTATACATAGAAGGGGTGGAGGTGCTCATCTGAAAATTTGAAAATGACCCCTAAAAGGTACCCAAGTCCCATCCAGGTGGGTGTGGCAACCCATGATTTTTACCCTAAAAGGTACCAACTCAAAAACAGATTTATGTTTTTCTGACTTTTGTCACTATTTAAACTTTTAAAATGACAAACATCTGGTATAATGCAGGCAGCTGAGGGTGCAGCCTGTCTGCATTGTACCCATGAATGCTGTGTGCCGAAGTGATTATCTTTTATAATTACTGGTCAACTTCATAACCACCAAAATCACCAAAATTGTTTAAATTGAGGTATTTATTTATTTTTAAAAGTTGAAGTATTGTTTGAGCATGCGTAGTTCTGCTGATTTTGTATCCCACACATTTTGATACCCGTGTTTGTCATAACAAAGAAAGGCTATGGTACTTAAATTCTGAATGGGGAGCTGGATTTTGAAAAGGCTCTGAAAAGTACTGTGACTGCTAGCTTAGTAGTTACATTACTTTATCATCCTGCAAATCTGGTTCCCCTGTAAGCAAAACACGCTGCATTATTATTAATAATGCTGTGGGATCACAGAATCACACAGCATTATTAAAAATAATGCCGTCTGCTAGATTAGACAGATGGCATTATTTGCAATAATGCAGCTGCTCTATGCTTTTTCTCTCTGCATTCGTTGGTATAATGCAGAGTGAAAACAATGAGTTTTGGTAAGAACAGCAATTATTTAAAAAGACATTATTTAGTAAACCATATATTTGTTGTTTTCTTTTGTTACAGCACAAAGCCCAAAAGTATGACCAGCTATAATGTATTCCCATTCTTTTGAAAGAGCAATCATCCAAGCAGCATCCAAGGATTCACTTGTCTTATCTCTTATCTAAATGCTAATCGGAAGATGGCAAGACAAAAGTATGCAAATACATTGGTTTGGTTCACAATAGGACCTCTAATTGGACTCAAGTCATATTACTCACAAGTCTGACTTGAAAGACAAGTCTAACTTGAGTGACAATTATCTAGTACACAAATAGTGTCAAAAAGTTGTTTCAAGTTGGAGTTGTCATGTTTTCATCTGACTTGAAGTCAGAAATCTTTTGAAAATGCCGCTTTCCCATGGATTTCAAGATTGACTTGAAATTGGCCTTGATGAGCCGTTCACACACAAAATAATCTCAAGTCAAACTGAAGTCTGAAGTCTGAGGTCCTAGTGTGAACCCAACCATTAACACTGATCATCACAGTTTTGAGCTTCATGCTGTAATTTTTATTGACTATTTGACAAGCTTTTTATTTATTTTTTTCATGGGGTCATTGAGGAAAAGGTATTAAAACTCCTTAAACTGAGGTTTTACTGATAAAAATCCATCAAATCTCACCATATTGGATAATGCATCTGGTAAAGTGAAACAGTTTAAAGTAGCACTACTTGCAGTGCTTTCTGTAACGTCCATATACTCTGTGATATGTTGTTCTAATGTAAGGTCTTGTTGTTGTCGTTGATAATTTGAAAGACTTTGTTCGTTGTTAATAGACCATGTTTCAGTACGTCTGCTAAGCTCTGAGTAACACATTTTCTTCTGAAATCAAAACAAAAAACATTTGACCATCAAAACTGACAACCATAATTCTCCATTTCCCTTTTGAACACTATTTGAACTAGAGTCGATCAGCCAAACTAAGTGGTAGGTCAGAGAGGTAATCCTTACCGCTTTCTGGAAATCAATTGAGTCTTCTAAAGGTGTAGTATTTCGCTTTCTTGATACTGGACTTGTTATTGTGATCTCCATTATCGATCCCGATCCTAGATTTAGCCTGTGAACAGCCGTTTCCCACCCTTCCCCTGGTAGATTCGAATTGATGACAAAACTACTTTGTATGGGTAGGGAGGGATAGATGTATAACGGTAAACTTTTTTTCTAAAATATACAAGTTTTAAAACCAACATTTGGATAGATAATAAAGATAGCTAAAAATCTAAAAGCTTCATTTATCAATGCTTGGTGGATGTACTGAGATCATGAATTTTTGATGTTTCAATATTATGGTTTGTTCCTTCTCCCCCTCAGTTTCCGTAAATGGCTCGGGAAGAGACTGGTTACTAGTGTTTACTCTCCCGGCGCGCAACACGAGGAGCTTGTGTACGGTTGTCACTTGGGCAGTTGCTAGTGCTTTATTCACGGTATTTTTAATATATTAATCGTATTTACGGCAAAAATGACAAAAGAAACAAGTTTAGGACGTGGTATGCTACGAATAGAGACATGGGTGCCGTGTAGACGACCAGGACAGCGTAGAGATCCCAACATTATACCTGTGGACATTAAAAATATAGTCAGCCCAGTTTCATCGAAGTCTGCACAAAATGCCTCCATGCAAAATGGGTCTGCTTGTAAAGGTATGGTATCAAAATAGCTATTTATTTAGCTGATATTTTATTATAAATCAATGCTATTCTGAGTTTCTTTGCAAAGGTGTAAAATTAAGGTGCGAAATTCTGACACTGAGCCACTTCTGTGCTTCAAATGAGTCCGAAGAAATCAAACCGCGAAATAACCTGAACTCGTGGATTGACCGAAATGACCACAGGAAGCCCAAACAATACATTTTAATACTAGCGGTTTCTATCGAAAGTCATAGACGACTTTCAAAAATGGCGGGCTCATTGTTCACGATAACGAGGCCAGAAAGGCCTCCAAAATCAACATCGCATCAAATGATTCTAAATATGTAAAAATTATCCTGTAAAATGCACATAAAATAGGTATTTCAAAAGGAAAAGGAACACATCGTCTTTGATAGCAATAGAAGTGCCGCCACGCTTATTTTCTGGTGACAAGGCCTTTGTGGCCTCGTTCTCATGTACTAGGCCGCCATTTATGAAAGTCGTCTATTAGTTTTAGATTTATTCTGTTGTCAATAGATAAGCTATTTCTTATATTTATGCTGGAATTTTTGCAAACAATTGCATGATATCTTGTAATGACAAAACAAACAACATGAGAACGTATATGTACAGTTAATTATAATCAATAACATGTAAACAATAATTGTAATTTAAACATAATACATATTGATTGTTTGCCTCGTCGGGCAATATATTTCGATTGTTTGCCTCGTCGGGCGATTCATCCTGTATCATATTAAACCAAAGAACACAATCTGGTAGGTAATTGAGTGAAATCGTCTCTGCATCAGGTATAGAACCTTCGTCAGAATGCTTTTCAAGAAACAAAGAATCCCCTTCGATCAGAAACGCGATCTACAGTCTTCTGTTGTCCAAGTCGAAATATCACAAGAATTAGCACATAACAAAGTTGAAAGACTTATAAAAGCACACTGTCTTCCTCTAGAAATGTCCGCTAAAACGACTATTACCTTGATGAATACTTCCTCGACTAAATAAACTCATGTTAAACATGATTGCTGTAAACTCATCGATATAGCCGCTGATTACGTACATTGCAGGCGCTAAAATTCTGACATCACTACATCGTCCACGAAATTGAGTTTAGTCTCCACTATTGTGTGACACAGGGATCCCGAAGTCCTGCGAGATTAGTGATGCTGCTCACTGCGTTTGCAGCAAAAATAACAAGTTTTCATTTGAAGACAAAAATCTAAATCAATAAATCAATAATTTCTTTAGCGAAGAAAAAGTCATTAGTTATAAAAGAAAAAAAATGTATCAAAAAGAAAAAAAAGTGGAAAAAAAATTTGCTCACCGCCACGCTGGGAATCGAACCCGGACCTTTCGCATGGAAAGCCATGGGTTTATCCACTGGACCATCCAGTAGATGCATGACTTCATGTGTTGAATTTTGTGTATTTACTGTCAGTGTGTGGTTACAAAACAAATGCAAAAAAATGCTTCTCTCTGTGCTCTGTAGCAAAATGTTGCTATGAATATAAAAGAAATTGCTTCCCAAAACACTAAGCCAATAAACTAATTTGTCTGCTTCGCCAGCAAGCTGATTTGAACTCATGGAGGTATCGGTCTCGATCATAAATTTCCAAATTAAAAAGGCATTTAGATAGGAGCTGCCTTTATGTATGATATTTATTAAGTTACTAATTTTATTGCTGCTAGGGTAACAGCGATTCACATGCCTGTATAGTGATGTTACAGACTCATTATAGTGTCACGAAAGCACACTGTCCTGTTTGGGTGACCTGTTTGACCTCGGTCTATTTTTCTTTGATATTTTAAAGTATCTTTTGCTTTGTAATCATTGACTTTCTAATATGTACGGCAAAAAAATTCAGCCATACTATTTAGTTACAGAGAACAAAGGAATTTTACGGTTGAAAAACTGCAGAAAAAAGGATGGAAAAGATTCTACTAGACCCAGTCTCCTCTCGGTATTCAAGGTGGCGGCCAAACTCTACGGCTCAATATCTCGGAAATGAATACAGTGACCCCCACTTTTTATTTCAGTGTTTGATAAAGTATTGCATAAGCTGTCTATATTCTAAATTTGAGAAAAAAATTATGATAAAATCATAATAAAAACACGATTTCCATGACAACTTTGAGCTATGTCACAGCAAAAGCGTGGCTGATGGCTGCAAATTCAAATAAAAACAACGGCTATTTGTTAAGTATTTCTAAATATTTACACATACTATTATTCCATGGGTTATTAAGTGGTTGTGTAACTAAACACTGGGCAATCCATTTAGTTATTCTACAAAAAAGTGATTTCTTTGCTCAACTCATATACATGTAGATTGACGTGCACGCGATCTTTGATGAGAAAGTGGGCGTACTTTGATGTCATCTCACTCCTCAATGAGAATGGTGACCCCCATTTTTTATTTACTCTTTGAACTTACACTGTGCATGATGACATTATCTCACCATGTGAAATATGAAGGAAAAAACATGGTAAACTTTTTTGCCCGTGAACATCCTTAAATAAAGTTATTCATTTTCATGGATTTCAGATTTCTTTTTCCTGAAAACAGAAATGCACTTTTTCTACACCTAAACTTGATTTTACAAAGAAGATTTTAAAGTTTATTGATAAGTTTTGACTACTGTTTTCTCAAAATCAGAGATCAAAAATCTGATAAATTTCTGTATTATGAAAATCAGAAATCAAGAATCAGTTTATCTTACATGTACTTGTGTTACAAAAATACCCATGGAGGGGTAGGCCACTTCATTTCTTACTTCTGGTAAAGAATGACCTCCCTCCCCCTGTATTACCACAGGTAGCCTGGACCTGAATTAGGGAAAAGTAACAAAGATGACTTGATGGGGGGAGGGGTAGAGTTCATCCCCAGACTTCTCTCTGAACAACGCATAATGTGTGTACTGATTAACAATGGCTGACAGATGAGCCAGATCAATAATTGATAGTAAATCAGGAGGGTTTTAGGCCTTAAACAGCAAAAAATCCTATGTTTTTGCTTGACAAGCATTTAGTGGATTTCAACCTTTAGAACCTTTAGAAAGCAGATTTCTGATTTCTAATTTTGAGAAAACAGGAAACCAAACTTGTTATCAATGAACTTTAAGTTTTTCTTTGTAAATTTCAAGTTTAGGTGTAGAAATTCTAGAATTCTGTTTTCAGGGAAAAAATAAATCAGAAATAAATCTTAATAAATTTCTGATTTCTATTTATAAATCAGGAATCTAATAATCAGATTGGCTGCAAAACGTCCTGATTGTCTTTACCTTTGTATGAAAATTGCTGATTTTAGACCTGATATTCTCTTGAGGATTATTCTTTTATGATCAACACTTTCAAATATTTCCATATGAAAGAACCAACTCCCAAGAGTGGCATCATGTGGTCTGAAATGGGACAACAAAGCTAAGTAGATCTATTTGAAGAAGCCACTACAGTAAATGACCAAATAAGCCCCCTGGAGCTTATTTAAAAGTTGTCCTTGTAGATGGGAAGCTTATTTGGGGGCTTAATCAAATTCAGGAATAATGAAATCTCTGCATACCTTTTATTCCTTCTTTAATTTTACAATTTAATAGTAATATTCCGGGGGCATTCCAAACAAAAAATATTTTTATATGTAAATATTTACATGTCAAATCATGTATGTCAATGTGTCAAAGTTCAATGAGGGAAATTATTTTTCTAATTAACAATTATCAATCTACAAGTTAGTGATAGGCTGCCTTTGATTATCCCGAGTATGAGGTTGTTTTATGATAAAAATATCTTTCAAATGAGAATGGTGATCCCTAATTTATATTTAACATATTGACTTAATATGTGATTTATAGCTTCATTAGAGGGAAACAGTCAAATGTTGATTCATTTGTTGGTATGTTTATATCTGTCTATTTATTTTGTTTGTAGATATGTATTTATCTATTTACTATTTATTTATTTATTTATATTTAATTTTATTTTAGTTCCGCCAACACCACCATCAACTAATAATGGACCTGTACATTTAATTGCTAAATATAATTACCAAGCCAATACTAATCAACCTGGAGGTTTTGAAGAAATGTCTTTGACTGCTGGAGAAAAATTACAGTTTGTTGCTCCTCATAATGTAAATCCTTATTGGTGGCAAGCAACAAAAGAGAATGGACAAACTGCTTTTGTTCCAGCTAGTTATCTGATGGTATGAATATTGCTTGCATATACATGTACTAGATAGTTGCCCAAATATTGACTCATAATCATCTAACATACTGTAGATGCTCAGGGGCTGGCTCCTGGGTACACTAGTTGCTATGAGCAAAGTGACACTAATCTTGCTGCATGAATCTTGTGTTACACACAAATTGAGGACTGGGCTCAATGTTTGCTAATCATCTTGAATGTTTGGTACAGTACATATGGTGAGTGGTTATTCAAGATGTCACCAAGGCACGTTATGACAAGGGTATTGTCAGTTACTCGATAAAATATTATGCCAAGACCAAAAAATGCACTGATCAGGTAATTTTACCTCAGACACAAGTTGGAACTTTTTCCTCTGACAATGATATATGGGTTTAGACTGCATTTTATCTCAATTCAGCTGTGTTTTCAAGGAAGATTGCAATTGTTGTTATTCAAAATCACCATGCTAGATCCGTGTTTTTCCTGCGTCATGTGATCATAAGCTTATTTATCAGGGCGTTATTTATATCTTTATAATATTGAAGTGCTAAATGTGAATACATAATGCTGATTATGATAATTGAATTTTATTACTGGGGATTAGCCTGCATTTTGTAAAATAAATGTTTTTAAACCTTTAGATACATGTAGTTATTTATTATTATAATAATTATTATTATTAGTTTTACTGTGCATATTTTGTAAAATAAATGTTTTTAAACCTTTTGTAAAATAAATGTTTTTAAACCTTTAGATAGTTATTTATTATTATAATAATTATTATTATTAGTTTTACTGTGCATATTATTTTGTCGTAGTGATTCTGTAAATTGCATTGTAAACTATCCAACTTTATACATATGCAACTGCTGTTGTATTAATTGTATATCAGCACAGGTTAAACTTTTTCAGTGCTTTTAAGGTATATTCTCAAGCAAAAGTCAAACATGCAGAGTACCGCAAATTGAAATCCATCGATACTCAGCAATTTGTGAGGGACATTCATAACTCCACTCTTTGCCTCGATCCCCCTGATGATCTTAACACGCTGGTAGATTGTTGCAACACAACATTAAAATCACTACTAGATAGGCATGATTTGTAAAATTTGGCAAATTTGTTTTAAATAACTCAAAGTATCTGACACATATATTTTCTATTCCCTTTTTATGAACCATTAAAACGTTTTCTGGTTGCATTGAAAATGTACTAAGTGCATGAGTTTTTCTACCCAAGAATACACTCAGGTGGCCATGCATCATGTGATATGTTCCTTAATTAGTTACTCTATAGAGCTGTTAAATATCTTTTGTGTGTTCATTCAAAGGTTTTAGAAGAAAAAGTCACAAGTCTTCCTTGGCTTGAGGAAAAAAAGGCTGAAAAGGAAAGACAAGAAAAGGAAAGGGCTGAAATTGAGTATAGTGGTTTTGGACAACCATCCCAACCTGCTTTTAAGCCATATCAATCAGGTGATGTAATTTGTTTGTTTAAAGAGTTTTGTTGAAACATAGTTTAGCTGACATAGGGTACATGGAAGGGAGAGGGGAAAGAAAAGAGGAAAGAGAACCTGCAGGTGATGTACCTGAATGATAAGCACTTTCCCAGCAGCAGTGTCAAGCAGGGCTATAAAATACTTGTTGTAATAGATCAATGCTGAACTTGGCGCTCTAACTTCCCTCTAACGATTGGCTCTATAAAAATGCCCAGTGCTTGGCTATAAATTTAATTAATCACACTGAAATGTTGCAGGGTAGGAACTAAACACTAAGTCATCATATTTCAGCTAATGACCTTTCGTTATTGCATGCCACTTGACATTTTGAAATGCTTTGAGCTTGATGCCATTTGTTATATCACCTTATGAATTTGCTAGTCTTTAATAGGAAACACAAAGAATGTTTGTGAACCTCAAACAAATTATCTTAATTAGGGCAAGTGATTTCACTCTAATTTTGATTGTTGCTGCTGCTTCACAGCACCTCTGGTTGATCTCAGGAAATTGATTTTGAAATATTGCATTTTGGTAATATCTCCAAGACAAAGCCCTGTTTTGCATAGCAATGTTTTATGTCAGTACACCCTTAAAAATTGGCAGAACTCATTTTATAAAAAATTATCAACCTGAGTAGTTGGTTGAGTGTGGAGAGGCATTACAACCATAATACAATCCATGAAGCTCCAATCCTCATCTTGAATGGTCTTGAATTTAGCACAAGTCAAATAATTTGATTAAAATCTGTCTAAATACTAGTTTCAAAATGAGTATTGATTGGTCATCATCTACAGATCACAGGTGATCTGTACAGCTGTATAGCACTGCACAGTCCTGTGCTACCAGATGTATCTCACTTGGTGTCAGAGTCATCTCTGAGACAGGGTGTACAATCTTCCCAATATACTCTGCGTAAAGCATTATCTTTCCACTTCTTGGTCGATAACCATGTTCTGGTCTCAATAGAGCAAACTTTGCTATCAAATCCACCTTGGACCAATGAAGTTGGTGACCCAGCCAACAAAGTTGTCTTTCTTTCACTGCTAGGGACAGTTGTCGTTCTTGCACCTTAATGTATGGTCTTCATTGCTCACATGATCTTGCCTTTTGATATTCAACGTGATTCAGAAGCAATGTATTTGAAAGAGATCTAGGATTTAACACGAGTTAAATGTCAGAACCCATGTCTTGCATCCATGGAGTAACACACTGAGAACTGATACTTTAAACAGTGGGATCTTAAGCTTGATGTCAGCTGTTGATTTCCGGAACCTTTCAAGGGTCCAGAAGATGCCCAAAGCTTTGCTTTTCCACCTTTTTAGATCTGCCAGACAGACTGCCTGATACATGCAAACCAAGGTTCTTAAAATCGTCAACAAAGCACAGCTCCAATCCACACCATTGACTTGGAGTATTGTCAGAATAATGGCGGATATTTTTGCTAAATACTTCAGTTTTACTTGTACTGATGACTAGGCCAGCCTGCTTAGCTGAGATGGCTAGCAAACGAATCTAGTTGTTCTTATGTTATTTTCTAGCAACATGATGTCATATTCCGTGTCACCAAGCTTCACTTCTGGGTTGCACTTGCTCTGCTTGAGAACAAGTCTAGGACCACAACAAACGGAAAGGTTGCCAAAGTATCCCTCCTGTTGTATAACACCAGTTGTCACACTAAACTCCAAAGACATCTCACCATCAACCATGACTGAGCTTGTAGAGTCCTTATACAGGACATTGATTGCATCAACAATGACCTTGGGAACACTGTAGGCTTGAAGAATCTTAAGCATAATGTTTCCATCCACACTGTCAAATGCTTTTTTGAAGTCAACAAAATGTTGCAAAAAGAGAAAGGCTTGAAGGATATTAAATTTATTGTCTCAGCTATTTCTTTTGGCAAATTGTTCCACTGATTTATAATTCTGACAAAAAGAGAATATTTATAACAATTAATTTTTGCTGACATAATTGACTCTTAATTTATAACAATAATTTGAATGTTGGACAAAAGTCCCTAGCGTATGTAAGTAATGTGTGATCTAGACCATTGAACCATGAACAGTAAGTAATCACATTTTCTCTAGTGAAGGCCATCCCAAAATGTCAAGTCTCTCTTCACAGCACAAATCTTTTCCCTTCTCACTAAGGGCCCACTTTGATGCACACCAGCTTTCAACTCCTTGATGAACAGTGCTTTTGAGATCTTCCTTTTTCTTGTAGTGTGGGTGGTTATCAGCTACAGTATCACTTCAAAGTGTTTGTTTTCAATGCACTGATGGCATGTCATGTTGCTGTCTTTATGACATGCTGAATTCTAATATCCCTTGAGTTGTGGTCCAATATTTGTTTTTTTAGCCTTCTGGCTGTTTTTCCAATATATGATTCTGTGCAGACAATATAATGTGGTTCTGTGCAGACAACATGTCAAAATTTCTGATAGCTTAAACCTGACTGATCAGTGGTCTTCAGAGGAGTTCCACAACCAGGTGAACGGTGAGCACGGCGCGCAAAGCATTATTGGACAAAATGACCGGCCCTGGTTTCCAGGTCCCTTGATGAACAATTAAAATTTTAGAAAAATTATTTCTGAAAGCTTTTAATCACATAATTTAGCAAAGGAGTTTGAAAGAAGTCTCCCTTGAATTTTTGACTGTTCCTGTCGATTTGCCACTGTTTTATCAACAATCAAAACTGTGTCACGCAATACCGTCACGATATGTTGAAGAAGCAAGAACTTATCATTCTGTGAAAACATTCCACTCCTAAAGTTAATGAGCGAATAAATGTTTATGTATTTATGAAAGATTTAGCAAATAAGCCGTTGGTATAGTCATTTTAACGCTCAATGTTTTGGCTGCTATCTTTCTTATTAAAATGTAAGCACATTTCATCGCTATCATCTTTGTTACAAAAGTTCATTTATTTATTTATTATACTTTACCCCCTAGGGTGGGTAACCCACAACGGTTTACCAATTACTGTGGGCCCCAAACATGAAACAAACAAACAATTATGTGTACAAATTATGATATGGTATGATAGTTATATATTTCAAAAGCAGCATCGTATAGTTTCACTTAAAGTTCTGCACGTGTTACATTTTGGGCAGATAGACTTCCATGTGTGCGGATTATCAACATCATAGTTACTCGTGAGAGACGTTTTGTAGTATCCATACAGTATTTTCTTGAAGTTATGTAAGGTAATGTTGGGATCCTTTAATTCTTGTGGAAGAATGTTCCAGATTCTGCTAGTTCTTATAAAAAACGAATGTTGGTAAGTCACTGTTCGGGATTTCCTTATTTGGTAACACGTTATCTCTTTAGTTTGATCTGGTTACTCTTGCTGCTGATGTTATGTTATGATGACAATACTTGAATTTTATTTAGGCTCTAGAAAAGCATTTGAAATTTTTGATGAGCGCATAAATGCAATCAAACAATACGTGATTTTGAGAGTTGATCAAGGTGAGCGTGTTGATAGTGCGAGTCTCCCAAAGGAAATCGGTTTACAAACAGAATGTCGTGCTTTACAGCACTGTAAATAAGGGCTATGATTTTAAAAATGAGGTTTTTCAACATGGAAGTATACTTGAGGGGCTTGGCGAGTCTACACCTGCATGAATTTGCTAATAACTTTTATATTTGTCAGCTGAACGGAATAAATTAATTCCGGGAATAATGAAGTACAGTACACATTGCCACATCAAAAGTTTATTATAAAAACTTACAAACATTTGTACAACAATTACTTACATGTTAGACTCAGGAAGAAGACTAAATTTACAGTTGTTCACCACATATCTTGATGGAAAACAATTTACTTTAAACTCCAGTTGCAAAATAGGGGATACACATACTCGTAGACCGTGAAGTAAGTAGCCTGGGGACAAGGGCCGGTCGCAAAATGCTGAACGCGCTCTGATTGGTTGAAATTAAAATCTCCGTTCACCTGGAAGGGTGACCTGCATTAGCACCCTCCCCCTCCCCACTCCTCCTCCTCCTCTTTAAGATTTTTTTTAATGATCTTCACTTCTGTGTAACCAAGACTCGTTCCAAACACTTTGTGGATGATTAAACAAGCTTCACTTCAGTAACCAATGTCCATTGACTATTGAGGCTTCTATTAATAATGATCTGCAAGAAACATTGGTATGGTTTTCCAGAAATTCCCTCAAGGCCAACCCAGACAAGTTCCAAAGTTTTGGCCTGGCTCCTGGTAGATCCTCTGTATATTTCAGGTTTAAAGTGGCTGATGAAGAACTCAAACAAGAGAACTGTATTAAACTTCTTGGCAATAAAATTGATAATAAACTAAACTTTCATGAAAATATTGCACATCTTTGTCGCAAAATTAGTAGACAGATCTGTTGATTCAATATATTTAAACATCTCATATTCCTTTTTATGCAAAGTTGTAGTTACAATTCATTATTTTATTCTTTCACACCTAGATTATTGTTCCACTAAAAAGTTATTCTGATAAACTCCAAACGTCAAATGATTGAGCATTAATTCCAAGATAAGGCTAGTGGAGATCAATCTCTATTAGATAGAGCTAAGAAAACTGCACTAATCTATTTAATTGTAGACTTCAAAATATTGCCATATTATAGTTTATAGAGCTTTTAAATAATTTAGCTCCGTCATATATCAAAGATATATTCATCTGTGT
>JALIZF010001092.1:0-135311 GCA_029948255.1 Telmatactis stephensoni
TCAGACTATAGTGTTGCTTCCGAACTATGCTTACATGATTACCTCTCAATCCTAGCTAAGATAGAATAATTTCGATAAAACATTGCAACATAGGGTCAGGTCAGGTTGGTGCCTGCTACTGGTAACATGTAACCCAGTACTACCTGCCACATGGACATGATTCCGAACTATGCTTAGGTTATTACCCTTTCAATCGTAACTAAGATATCCTAATTTCGTTAATTTATGAAAACATAATTATAAGATATCGTAGATTAATAGACATAGAAATTTTCTTAATCAGACTATAGTATTGCTTCCGAACTATGCTTACATGATTACCTCTCAATCCTAGCTAATATATTATAGTTTAGTTGTTATTGAAACATAATTATAGGGTGTCATAGATTTATAAACATCATAGTCTTCTTAATACTATCATTGTTTCCGAACTATGCTTACTTGATTAACTTTCAATGGGAGTTAAGATGTAATAATTTAGTTGTTATTGAAACATAATTATAATTGCATGGATTTGATTCCCTCTATATAAAGTACATATATGAAAGCATTTCAACACATTTTCTTTACCAACATGTTTCGTTTACCAAGAATATCTTTGTGAGGGTTGGACATAAAGGTTAGCAGTGATGCAGTTTTGCGATCTTTATCATTTGGTTTTGCAGTTATTTCTTATTATAAACTGGGGTTTTGTGGTTTTTGACTGAGGCGGTTTGCTGTTTTGGTACCTTTGATGATTTTTGTTGCGTTTTTTTCAGTTTCTTTGCTTTGAGTCCTTCTTTATAATGTACACATATGAAAGGATTTCAACACACTATCTTTACCAACATGTCTCCACTTTCTTTACCGACATGTTTCGTTTACGAGGAATATCTTTGTGAGGGTTGGACGTAAGGGTTAGCAGTGATGCAGTTTTGCGATATTTATCATGTGGTTTTGCGGTTATTTCTTATTATAAACTTGGGTTTTGTGGTTTTTGACTTAGGCGGTTTGCGGTTTCGTTACTTTTGACGATTTTTGTTGCATTTTTTTTTTCAGTTACTTTGTGGTTTCTTTGCTTTGAGTCCTTCTATATTATGTACACATATGAAAGGATTTGAACACACTATCTTTACCAACATGTCTCCTTTACAAGAACATATTTGTATCATTGCGTTATGAAATTAATGTAAATTGAGGCACGAGATTCACATCCTGAATTTTTGTTGTTACGTTTAGAGCTTTTCATGCTTTTTTATTTTTGAGTATCCATGCCTCTGATTATTTGTTTTAGGAACCTTTTATCCCAAAGGTTGCAGCATTGCATGGTAGGGATACACGTTTCCCTGTTTTCCTACAAAGTAGGTTTTTTGGGGTTTTTCGTGTCCGGCATGCTGCTTAGTGTCTTTTTTTGTAAAGTTGATTAGATTTTGACATATTAAGCTATGTATGATATTATCGAGAGATATGAGATGTTGAAGTAATTCTGTTTATGTGGCTGTGAGTTGGAAAAGTTTGAAATAGACTGTATTTTGCATTGGACTGACCAACATGCCCAAGTATAGATGTTGTTGTAAGTGCTAATGAGTAATGTGGGCAAAATGATTCCTTTGATATAATGTAAGTCATAGGATATTATTGAAACACTCTGCGTTTACCGAGAATATCACTGTATAATTGCGTGGATTTGATTCCTTCTATATAAAGTACATATATGAAAGCATTTCAACACACTTTCTTTACCAACATGTTTCGTTTACCAAGAGTATCTTTGTGAGGGTTGGACGTAAGGGTTAGCAGTGATGCAGTTTTGCGATATTTATCATGTGGTTTTGCGGTTATTTCTTATTATAAACTTGGGTTTTGTGGTTTTTGACTTAGGCGGTTTGCGGTTTCGTTACTTTTGACGATTTTTGTTGCATTTTTTTTTTCAGTTACTTTGTGGTTTCTTTGCTTTGAGTCCTTCTATATTATGTACACATATGAAAGGATTTGAACACACTATCTTTACCAACATGTCTCCTTTACAAGAACATATTTGTATCATTGCGTTATGAAATTAATGTAAATTGAGGCACGAGATTCACATCCTGAATTTTTGTTGTTACGTTTAGAGCTTTTCATGCTTTTTTATTTTTGAGTATCCATGCCTCTGATTATTTGTTTTAGGAACCTTTTATCCCAAAGGTTGCAGCATTGCATGGTAGGGATACACGTTTCCCTGTTTTCCTACAAAGTAGGTTTTTTGGGGGGTTTTCGTGTCCGGCATGCTGCTTAGTGTCTTTTTTTGTAAAGTTGATTAGATTTTGACATATTAAGCTATGTATGATATTATCGAGAGATATGAGATGTTGAAGTAATTCTGTTTATGTGGCTGTGAGTTGGAAAAGTTTGAAATAGACTGTATTTTGCATTGGACTGACCAACATGCCCAAGTATAGATGTTGTTGTAAGTGCTAATGAGTAATGTGGGCAAAATGATTCCTTTGATATAATGTAAGACATAGGATATTATTGAAACACTCTGCGTTTACCGAGAATATCATTGTATAATTGCGTGGATTTGATTCCTTCTATATAAAGTACATATATGAAAGCATTTCAACACACTTTCTTTACCGACATGTTTCGTTTACGAGGAATATCTTTGTGAGGGTTGGACGTAAGGGTTAGCAGTGATGCAGTTTTGCGATATTTATCATGTGGTTTTGCGGTTATTTCTTATTATAAACTTGGGTTTTGTGGTTTTTGACTTAGGCGGTTTGCGGTTTCGTTACTTTGACGATTTTTGTTGCATTTTTTTTTCAGTTACTTTGTGGTTTCTTGCTTTGAGTCCTTCTATATTATGTACACATATGAAAGGATTTCAACACACTATCTTTACCAACATGTCTCCTTTACAAGAACATATTTGTATCATTGAGTTATGAAATTAATGTAAATTGAGGCATGAGATTCACATCCTGAATTTTTGTTGTCACGTTTAGATCTTTTCATGCTTTTTTATTTTTGAGTATCCATGCCTCTGATTATTTGTTTTAGGAACCTTTTATCCCAAAGGTTGCAGCATTGCATGGTAGGGATACACGTTTCCCTGTTTTCCTACAAAGTAGGTTTTTTTTGGGTTTTTCGTGTCCGGCATGCTGCTTAGTGTCTTTTTTTTGTAAAGTTGATTAGATTTTGACATATTAAGCTATGTATGATATTATGGAGAGATATGAGATGTTGAAGTAATTCTGTTGATGCGGCTGTGAGTTGGAAAAGTTTGAAATAGACTGTATTTTGCATTGGACTGACCAACATGCCCAAGTATAGATGTTGTTGTAAGTGCTAATGAGTAATGTGGGCAAAATGATTCCTTTGATATAATGTAAGACATAGGATATTATTGAAACACTCTGCGTTTACCGAGAATATCATTGTATAATTGCGTGGATTTGATTCCTTCTATATAAAGTACATATATGAAAGCATTTCAACTCACTTTCTTTACCAACATGTTTCGTTTACCAAGAATGTCTTTGCGAGGGTTGGACATAAGGCTTAGCAGTGATGCAGTTTTGCGATCTTTATCTTGTGGTTTTGTGGTTATTTCTTATTATAAACTGGGGCTTTGTGGTTTTTGCCTTAGGCGGTTTGCGACTTAGACTTAGACTTTATTTAATTCACACATCAATTTTATATATATACATATTTACAAGAGAAATAGTTTTCTTTTTGTATTTTAAATATTGTGTGATGTGTGTGGTTGTCGAAATAGCATTACACTTTCGAGTCGACAACCACACAAGGAGATAAGTTGAAATTATTAAAATAACTGACCAAGATGTTTTTTAGTGAAAGTAGAGAGAAAAGATTTTTTTTTTACATTGAGAAGTGAGATTTTTTTTTCTTACATTGGACGATTGCAGATACAGAGATTTTTTAATTACTACAAGACTAAAGAAGACATCTTTGTAGTAATTCAAGAAGAAATTGCATAATTTAGGTGGATTGAATTAAATTACATTGAAATAGTTCAGTTGCATAAAAGTCTCAAGATATACATACGTTCATTAATTCGTCAAGTAACAGTACTTGTTTGTGACATAATTAGGTGTGTTTTTAATTTGTTTTTAAGCAGTTGTAGGGAACTGAGTTCTTTGATCTGTAATGGTATTTCTTCCCAGATCTGGGCTATAGAAAACTCAAAGGTGAATTTCCCGTAATTGGTTCTTACAAGCGGACGAATCAGATTCAACTGAGATGAGTATCTAGTGTTGTATCTATGTTGATCCTTGGATAATTTAAGCACATTAGTAAAAATTTCTGGTACATTGTTTTTGAAATTAATTATTTTGTATGCTAAAACAGCACCTTTGAAGATGAAAATATTTTTAAACTTTAGAATACCTAATAAATTATAAAAAGGAGTTGCGTGTTCAAATTTATTTGCAAAAAACATAGTTTTAATGCATTTGTTTTGTAACGTAATAATTTTTGATAACTGAGTTTTACAGTTATTTCCCCATGACAAGACTGCATAGGTCAAATATGGATAAATTAAAGAGTAATAAATGCTTTTAATTGTTTTGAGGCTTACATAGTGTCTGAGCTTACAAATGATTCCAATATTTTTAGATATTTTACTATGGACCAGTTTTATTTGTTGATCCCAGGTCAGATGCTGGTCAATGTACACACCTAAATATTTGATGTAACCTTTCTGTTCAATTCCTGGTATATCAATAACCGAAGCTTTCTTTCTGGTTGACTTAATTATCATATAATGAGTTTTTTTGAAGTTTATTGTCAGTTTGTTTATCTTGCAATATTTGAAGACGAGTGGTAGTTCAGAATTCATTACATCTTGAATAACCGAAGGATTTTTAGCCGAAAAAAAAATGTTGGTATCATCTGCAAATAATCGGTTTCGGTACTTTTGACGATTGTTGTTGCATTTTTTTTTTTCAATTTCTTTGCGGTTTCTTTGCTTTGAGTCCTTCTTTATAATGTACACATATGAAAGGATTTGAACACACTATCTTTACCAACATGTCTCCTTTACAAGAACATATTTGTATCATTGCGTTATGAAATTAATGTAAATTGAGGCACGAGATTCACATCCTGAATTTTTGTTGTTACGTTTAGAGCTTTTCATGCTTTTTTATTTTTGAGTATCCATGCCTCTGATTATTTGTTTTAGGAACCTTTTATCCCAAAGGTTGCAGCATTGCATGGTAGGGATACACGTTTCCCTGTTTTCCTACAAAGTAGGTTTTTTGGGGGGTTTTCGTGTCCGGCATGCTGCTTAGTGTCTTTTTTTGTAAAGTTGATTAGATTTTGACATATTAAGCTATGTATGATATTATCGAGAGATATGAGATGTTGAAGTAATTCTGTTTATGTGGCTGTGAGTTGGAAAAGTTTGAAATAGACTGTATTTTGCATTGGACTGACCAACATGCCCAAGTATAGATGTTGTTGTAAGTGCTAATGAGTAATGTGGGCAAAATGATTCCTTTGATATAATGTAAGACATAGGATATTATTGAAACACTCTGCGTTTACCGAGAATATCACTGTATAATTGCGTGGATTTGATTCCTTCTATATAAAGTACATATATGAAAGCATTTCAACACACTTTCTTTACCAACATGTTTCGTTTACCAAGAGTATCTTTGTGAGGGTTGGACGTAAGGCTTAGCAGTGATGCAGTTTTGCGATCTTTATCATGTGGTTTTGCGGTTATTTCTTATTATAAACTGGGGTTTTGTGGTTTTTGACTTAGATGGTTTGCGGTTTCGGTACTTTTGACGATTTTTCTTGCATTTTTTTTTCAGTTACTTTGCGGTTCTTTGCTTTGAGTCCTTCTTTATAATGTACACATATGAAAGGATTTCAACACACTATCTTTACCAACATGTCTCCACTTTCTTTACCGACATGTTTCGTTTACGAGGAATATCTTTGTGAGGGTTGGACGTAAGGGTTAGCAGTGATGCAGTTTTGCGATATTTATCATGTGGTTTTGCGGTTATTTCTTATTATAAACTTGGGTTTTGTGGTTTTTGACTTAGGCGGTTTGCGGTTTCGTTACTTTTGACGATTTTTGTTGCATTTTTTTTTTCAGTTACTTTGTGGTTTCTTTGCTTTGAGTCCTTCTATATTATGTACACATATGAAAGGATTTCAACACACTATCTTTACCAACATGTCTCCTTTACAAGAACATATTTGTATCATTGAGTTATGAAATTAATGTAAATTGAGGCACGAGATTCACATCCTGAATTTTTGTTGTCACGTTTAGATCTTTTCATGCTTTTTTATTTTTGAGTATCCATGCCTCTGATTATTTGTTTTAGGAACCTTTTATCCCAAAGGTTGCAGCATTGCATGGTAGGGATACACGTTTCCCTGTTTTCCTACAAAGTAGGTTTTTTTTGGGTTTTTCGTGTCCGGCATGCTGCTTAGTGTCTTTTTTTGTAAAGTTGATTAGATTTTGACATATTAAGCTATGTATGATATTATGGAGAGATATGAGATGTTGAAGTAATTCTGTTGATGCGGCTGTGAGTTGGAAAAGTTTGAAATAGACTGTATTTTGCATTGGACTGACCAACATGCCCAAGTATAGATGTTGTTGTAAGTGCTAATGAGTAATGTGGGCAAAATGATTCCTTTGATATAATGTAAGACATAGGATATTATTGAAACACTCTGCGTTTACCGAGAATATCATTGTATAATTGCGTGGATTTGATTCCTTCTATATAAAGTACATATATGAAAGCATTTCAACTCACTTTCTTTACCAACATGTTTCGTTTACCAAGAATGTCTTTGCGAGGGTTGGACATAAGGCTTAGCAGTGATGCAGTTTTGCGATATTTATCTTGTGGTTTTGTGGTTATTTCTTATTATAAACTGGGGCTTTGTGGTTTTTGCCTTAGGCGGTTTGCGACTTAGACTTAGACTTTATTTAATTCACACATCAATTTTATATATATACATATTTACAAGAGAAATAGTTTTCTTTTTGTATTTTAAATATTGTGTGATGTGTGTGGTTGTCGAAATAGCATTACACTTTCGAGTTGACAACCACACAAGGAGATAAGTTGAAATTATTAAAATAACTGACCAAGATGTTTTTTTAGTGAAAGTAGAGAGAAAAGATTTTTTTTTTACATTGAGAAGTGAGATTTTTTTTTTCTTACATTGGACGATTGCAGATACAGAGATTTTTTAATTACTACAAGACTAAAGAAGACATCTTTGTAGTAATTCAAGAAGAAATTGCATAATTTAGGTGGATTGAATTAAATTACATTGAAATAGTTCAGTTGCATAAAAGTCTCAAGATATACATACGTTCATTAATTCGTCAAGTAACAGTACTTGTTTGTGACATAATTAGGTGTGTTTTTAATTTGTTTTTAAGCAGTTGTAGGGAACTGAGTTCTTTGATCTGTAATGGTATTTCTTCCCAGATCTGGGCTATAGAAAACTCAAAGGTGAATTTCCCGTAATTGGTTCTTACAAGCGGACGAATCAGATTCAACTGAGATGAGTATCTAGTGTTGTATCTATGTTGATCCTTGGATAATTTAAGCACATTAGTAAAAATTTCTGGTACATTGTTTTTGAAATTAATTATTTTGTATGCTAAAACAGCACCTTTGAAGATGAAAATATTTTTAAACTTTAGAATACCTAATAAATTATAAAAAGGAGTTGCGTGTTCAAATTTATTTGCAAAAAACATAGTTTTAATGCATTTGTTTTGTAACGTAATAATTTTTGATAACTGAGTTTTACAGTTATTTCCCCATGACAAGACTGCATAGGTCAAATATGGATAAATTAAAGAGTAATAAATGCTTTTAATTGTTTTGAGGCTTACATAGTGTCTGAGCTTACAAATGATTCCAATATTTTTAGATATTTTACTATGGACCAGTTTTATTTGTTGATCCCAGGTCAGATGCTGGTCAATGTACACACCTAAATATTTGATGTAACCTTTCTGTTCAATTCCTGGTATATCAATAACCGAAGCTTTCTTTCTGGTTGACTTAATTATCATATAATGAGTTTTTTTGAAGTTTATTGTCAGTTTGTTTATCTTGCAATATTTGAAGACGAGTGGTAGTTCAGAATTCATTACATCTTGAATAACCGAAGGATTTTTAGCCGAAAAAAAAATGTTGGTATCATCTGCAAATAATCGGTTTCGGTACTTTTGACGATTGTTGTTGCATTTTTTTTTTTTTCAATTTCTTTGCGGTTTCTTTGCTTTGAGTCCTTCTTTATAATGTACACATATGAAAGGATTTGAACACACTATCTTTACCAACATGTCTCCTTTACAAGAACATATTTGTATCATTGCGTTATGAAATTAATGTAAATTGAGGCACGAGATTCACATCCTGAATTTTTGTTGTTACGTTTAGAGCTTTTCATGCTTTTTTATTTTTGAGTATCCATGCCTCTGATTATTTGTTTTAGGAACCTTTTATCCCAAAGGTTGCAGCATTGCATGGTAGGGATACACGTTTCCCTGTTTTCCTACAAAGTAGGTTTTTTGGGGGTTTTCGTGTCCGGCATGCTGCTTAGTGTCTTTTTTTGTAAAGTTGATTAGATTTTGACATATTAAGCTATGTATGATATTATCGAGAGATATGAGATGTTGAAGTAATTCTGTTTATGTGGCTGTGAGTTGGAAAAGTTTGAAATAGACTGTATTTTGCATTGGACTGACCAACATGCCCAAGTATAGATGTTGTTGTAAGTGCTAATGAGTAATGTGGGCAAAATGATTCCTTTGATATAATGTAAGACATAGGATATTATTGAAACACTCTGCGTTTACCGAGAATATCATTGTATAATTGCGTGGATTTGATTCCTTCTATATAAAGTACATATATGAAAGCATTTCAACACACTTTCTTTACCAACATGTTTCGTTTACCAAGAGTATCTTTGTGAGGGTTGGACGTAAGGCTTAGCAGTGATGCAGTTTTGCGATCTTTATCATGTGGTTTTGCGGTTATTTCTTATTATAAACTGGGGTTTTGTGGTTTTTGACTTAGATGGTTTGCGGTTTCGGTACTTTTGACGATTTTTCTTGCATTTTTTTTTCCAGTTACTTTGCGGTTCTTTGCTTTGAGTCCTTCTTTATAATGTACACATATGAAAGGATTTCAACACACTATCTTTACCAACATGTCTCCACTTTCTTTACCGACATGTTTCGTTTACGAGGAATATCTTTGTGAGGGTTGGACGTAAGGGTTAGCAGTGATGCAGTTTTGGGATATTTATCATGTGGTTTTGCGGTTATTTCTTATTATAAACTTGGGTTTTGTGGTTTTTGACTTAGGCGGTTTGCGGTTTCGTTACTTTTGACGATTTTTGTTGCATTTTTTTTTTCAGTTACTTTGTGGTTTCTTTGCTTTGAGTCCTTCTATATTATGTACACATATGAAAGGATTTCAACACACTATCTTTACCAACATGTCTCCTTTACAAGAACATATTTGTATCATTGAGTTATGAAATTAATGTAAATTGAGGCACGAGATTCACATCCTGAATTTTTGTTGTCACGTTTAGATCTTTTCATGCTTTTTTATTTTTGAGTATCCATGCCTCTGATTATTTGTTTTAGGAACCTTTTACCCCCAAGGTTACAGCATTGCATGATAGGGGCACACGTTTCCCTGTTTTCCTACAAAGTGGGTTTTTGGTTTTTTTTCGTGTCCGGCATGCTGCTTAGTGTCTTTTTTTGTAAAGTTGATTAGATTTTGACATATTAAGCTATGTATGATATTATCGAGAGATATGAGATGTTGAAGTAATTCTGTTTATGCGGCTGTGAGTTGGAAAAGTTTGAAATAGACTGTATTTTGCGTTGGACTGAACAACATGCCCAAGTATAGATGTCGTTGTAAGTGCTAATGAGAAATGTGGGCAAAATGATTCCTTTGATATAATGTAAGACATAGGATATTATTGAAACACTCTGCGTTTACCGAGAATATCATTGTATAATTTCGTGGATTTGATTCCTTCTATATAAAGTACTTATATGAAAGCATTTCAACACACTTTCTTTACCAACATGTTTCGTTTACCAAGAGTATCTTTGTGAGGGTTGGACGTAAGGGTTAGCAGTGATGCAGTTTTGCGATCTTTATCATGTGGTTTTGCAGTTATTTCTTATTATAAACTGGGGCTTTGTGGTTTTTGCCTTAGGCGGTTTGCGGTTTCGGTACTTTTGACGATTGTTGTTGCATTTTGTTTTTTTATTCAATTTCTTTGCGGTTTCTTTGCTTTGAGTCCTTCCTTATAATGTACACATATGAAAGGATTTGAACACACTATCTTTACCAACATGTCTCCTTTACAAGAACATATTTGTATCATTGCGTTATGAAATTAATGTAAATTGAGGCACGAGATTCACATCCTGAATTTTTGTTGTTACGTTTAGAGCTTTTCATGCTTTTTTTATTTTTGAGTATCCATGCCTCTGATTATTTGTTTTAGGAACCTTTTATCCCAAAGGTTGCAGCATTGCATGTTAGGGATACACGTTTCCCTGTTTTCCTATAAAGTTGGGTTTTAAGGGTTTTTCGTGTCCGGCATGCTGCTTAGTGTCTTTTTTTGTAAAGTTGATTAGATTTTGACATATTAAGCTATGTATGATATTATGGAGAGATATGAAATGTTGAAGTAATTCTGTGTATGCAGCTTTGGGTGATAAACATTTTTATTATATGACCGTGTATTTTGGAGCCTGGACACTAGCAAATCGAGTGATTTGATTGGTTAGATCACATCTCGGACCGGTCTAGATTCTCCGGTAATAACCGGTCCGATTGCATATTAAAAGTTGAAAACAAAGCGAAAAAAAGCTATTTCTCTTCAAAAGTGTGCTGTTCAGCCAGATTTATGTCAAAAATAATTTTCATCAACTGATCAACCGTATTTTTTTAGTTAAATCATCAATTTAATTTCAAGAAATTACAACAATTACAAAGTGACAGCGAAACAATTCAAAATAAACTTTCATAGTGCTCGTTATTTTTCAAACTATTACCTATAAAATGTTTTATGTTGGACTTGTTATTAGGTTCCTTGAACTGAAAAATTTCATCAATTTTGGCATACATTTACAATACAGTTCTTCAAAGGCAGGCAGTTGCTCTGTGAAGACCGTTAAGTTTTGTTTTTCTTTAGCGACTGAAAGTCCACAAGCCTGCGTCCTCTCTGCTGCAGTCTGTCACCTAATTACACCGAACTTTTTACAAGGAATAAGAAAAGAAAACTCACCAGTTATATAATTATTCAATGTCCACTAGGAGACTCCTTGATGCCAGTGTTTAAGCCAAATAGTTCACACAAAAATTGTCATAAATGCAACGAGTCACAACGTTGTCCCGTAGTCCCGGCTCAAAAGGAAATCAAATATCCTGAATTTTATACTTTCATGTCCCAACGATTCAACCACCACAACACTATTCCTTTACTCTCAATGGTGTGTCAGATTGCATCCAGTTCTTCTTCTTTTCCAAAGCAGAATAAGGGCATAAAATCATTCACAAATCCGTTTGAAAGGTGGAAAGTTCACTCCAGTACGTGTCTAAATGTTTTTCATTGTTTGGTTTGTTCATTCTTCCCTCTCTTATGAATAGTTTTTGATCTTTCGCTTTTGCCCACATTGTCTCCTCCACAGGTGTAGCAATTACTTGACAAAATGATGGTTTTAGAAGAATTTTCGTCTTGTCAGTTCGTGCAAATGCAGCACACTTCCCACTTCATGTCCAACTGGTTGTCAAAACAAGTCGGCCAAGTAAAAATACTGAGAAGCCTTTCGAATTTTTACGCGCGCTTGAAAATGTAAAATGAATAACAAAAGACTTGGATTTTTTTCTTTATTTTAGAAAAAAGGTCATATAATAAAACTCTTATTAACCGAGCTTGGTCGGTCTGTACGGGAGAATCTTGACCTCGGTCGGGTACAGACCTCAATCAAGATTCTCCCGTACAGACCTCCCGCTCGGTTAATAAGACCTAAGAAATAAACTGTATTTTGCGTTCGATTGACCAAAATGTTTAAGTATAGATTTTGTGAGTGCTAATGAATAATGTGAGCAAAATGTGTTTACCAAGAATATCATTGGATTATACATTTTTATTTTTGTTCTTACATTTCATGCTTTTGCATTTTAAAGTATCCATGCCTTTGGTTATTTGTTTTAGGTACCTTTTACCCCGAATGGTGTACAGGTTTTCCTTTTTTCCTACAAAGTGTTTTTTCGGCTTTTTCGCATTTTATACTTTTTAAGTGAGCGCCGCCTTCCACCTATCAACCAAGTACACTATCATTTATAAAGAACCTAAAGGCATTCTCAAAGTGTTTTTCCCTATCATCGTGACAGTGCTTTGTCGTAGCGATGGGGCTCGTTTGTGTTTTAAAACACATTCGCTAAATCTGTCACAAATACAAAAAGTAAAATCTGATTGAAGGAGCAAGAATTTACAATTGTTAGTGTGCGCGCTTCGAAGGAAGATATCAAAAGTTCGATCCCTGCATCTCACATCCTTGTTTCAACTTCCTTTCCTTTCTGTGTAGCTTTAAATAGCTTTAAATACCCTTAAAACGGAGCACTGATGAAGAGAGCGGAGTACGATGAGCGCACCGTTAACCTCAAGTTTGTCAGTTAGTCGAATTACTGTCACAAGTTATCGACGTAGAATATGGTCACTTTACTTTACTTTACTAAAATGTCTTTTTTTGTAAAGTTGATTAGATTTTGACATATTAAGCTATGTATGATATTATCGAGAGATATGAGATGTTAAAGTAATTCTGTTTATGTGGCTGTGAGTTGGAAAAGTTTGAAATAGACTGTATTTTGCGTTGGACTGACCAACATGCCCAAGTATAGATGTCGTTGTAAGTGCTAATGAGAAATGTGGGCAAAATGATTCCTTTGATATAATGTAAGACATAGGATATTATTGAAACACTCTGCGTTTACCGAGAATATCATTGTATAATTTCGTGGATTTGATTCCTTCTATATAAAGTACATATATGAAAGCATTTCAACTCACTTTCTTTACCAACATGTTTCGTTTACCAAGAATGTCTTTGCGAGGGTTGGACATAAGGCTTAGCAGTGATGCAGTTTTGCGATCTTTATCATGTGGTTTTGCGGTTATTTCTTATTATAAACTGGGGCTTTGTGGTTTTTGCCTTAGGCGGTTTGCGGTTTCGGTACTTTTGACGATTGTTGTTGCATTTTGTTTTTTTATTCAATTTCTTTGCGGTTTCTTTGCTTTGAGTCCTTCTTTTTAATGTACACATATGAAAGGATTTCAACACACTATCTTTACCAACATGTCTCCTTTACAAGAACATATTTGTATCATTGCGTTATGAAATTAATGTAAATTGAGGCACGAGATTCACATCCTGAATTTTTGTTGTTACGTTTAGAGCTTTTCATGCTTTTTTATTTTTGAGTATCCATGCCTCTGATTATTTGTTTTAGGAACCTTTTATCCCAAAGGTTACAGCATTGCATGTTAGGGATACACGTTTCCCTGTTTTCCTACAAAGTGGGTTTTTAAGGGTTTTTCGTGTCCGCATGCTGCTTAGTGTCTTTTTTTGTAAAGTTGATTAGATTTTGACATATTAAGCTATGTATGATATTATCGAGAGATATGAAATGTTGAAGTAATTCTGTGTATGTGGCTTTGGGTGATAAACATTTGAAATAAACTGTATTTTGCGTTCGATTGACCAACATGTTTAAGTATAGATTTTGTGAGTGCTAATGAGTAATGTGAGCAAAATGTGTTTACCAAGAATATCATTGGATTATACATTTTTATTTTTGTTCTTACATTTCATGCTTTTGCATTTTAAAGTATCCATGCCTTTGGTTATTTGTTTTAGGTACCTTTTACCCCGAATGGTGTACAGGTTTTCCTTTTTTCCTACAAAGTGTTTTTTCGGCTTTTTCGCGTTTTGTACTTTTTAAGTGAGCGCCGCCTTCCACCTATCAACCAAGTACACTATCATTTATAAAGAACCTAAAGGCGTTCTCAAAGTGTTTTTCCCTATCATCGTGACAGTGCTTTGTCGTAGCGATAGGGCTCGTTTGTGTTTTAAAACACATTCGCTAAATCTGTCACAAATACAAAAAGTAAAATCTGATTGAAGGAGCAAGAATTTACAATTGTTAGTGTGCGCGCTTCGAAGGAAGATATCAAAAGTTCGATCCCTGCATCTCACATCCTTGTTTCAACTTCCTTTCCTTTCTGTGTAGCTTTAAATAGCTTTAAATACCCTTAAAACGGAGCACTGATGAAGAGAGCGGAGTACAATGAGCTCACAGTTAACCTCAAGTTTGTCAGTTAGTTGAATTACTGTCACAAGTTATCGACGTAGAATATGGTCACTTTACTTTACTTTACTAAAATCGAAACTCGCTAGGACAAGGATATATATGTAAATATATTGCGAAAGTGTTTTGATCTTGATCCTAAAATTTTCTTCAAAGATTTGGAATTCATCGGGAAAAAAAAGGTTCTTTCTCAGTATATCCCTTCCTTAATATGTACATACATATATATATACACCATATACATCACTTGTATATTCCTCTATCTATTAATTGGTATAGTCACCATGTACTACACAAACACTGTGTACAGGGACTACATACAAATCAAATCAAATCAAATCAAATCTTTTAGTTGTTTAAGCAGGTTGGATTTCTGGCAACCATTATTGGCTGATGTGGACCTGCTGGCACTCACACTCACTACCTCTACATTAAATATTTTTCATACATCACTCAACTCACATGTTGATTTTATGGAGGGAGGAAAACGGAGAACCCGGAGAAAAAACCCTCGCGGCAAGGGAGAGAACAACACATCAAACACAACTCAATTCATCATCTGGTCACAGCGGGCTCGAACCAGCGAACCCTGACCGCGAGACCACAGGTCGGTGAAAGACGACGACGTAACAGCGTAGCCACCATGCCACCCATGCCACCCCCGAACAGAAGAACACTGTGTACATTGACAACCTACACTTGTCCATGTACACCCAGTGTCCCTATATATCAACCCTGGGACACCGAACACCATGAACAGACGGACAGATCACTGAACACTGCGTATGTACATGGACAACACACACTTGTCCATGTACACCAAGTGTCCCTATATATAAATCAAGGAACCTCAAACACCATGAACACCCCGAACAGAAGAACACTGTGTACATTGACAACCTACACTTGTCCATGTACACCCAGTGTCCCTATATATCAACCCTGGCACACTGAACACCAGGAACACCCTGAACAGATGAACACTGTATGTACATGGACAACATACACTTGTCCATGTACACCAAGTGTCCATTTGTAATAATATTTGTAAATAACAGAGAGCCTTTTGAACTTTTTTTGTTTTGAAATTCTTGCTATTGATACATTTTATTTCTCACATCATATTTGTCTTAGGCCCTGTTTTCATGAAAGAAGGGGGCTATTGGTATAGTGTAGAGGTAGGCTTTTGCTAAAGTTTATAATACGACCATTACAAGAAATTCCTGCATGAAAGGACAAATTTTGGCATTCTTTTTGAAATTCTTGCTATTGATACATTTTATTTCTCACATCATATTTGTCTTAGGCCCTGTTTTCATGAAAGAAGGGGGCTATTGGTATAGTGTAGAGGTAGGCTTGTCGTTTTCAAACATGAACATTACTTTGGCTAAGCAGGTTACCCCACCTTTAAATATTCACATGATAAATGTGTCCCTGGCTAATAGGGCTACCCTATCCACCCCCCCCCCCCCCCCTTAACAAAGCCAAATGGTAGAGCGAGAACTAAAATAGAAAATATGCTGAGCCTTTTGTATTTTTAGGTAGGTTATTCATGGTCATTGTACCTGCATTGGATCAGAAATATGAACGATGATCATTAAAACACAAAACAAATACATTCAAAAATACAAAAGAGGATCGAATACATAATATTTCAGTTTAATAAATTTTTCCCCTCCAATTTCCTGTGCTATATGACAGTGTGAATGAACATTTTAACATAAAAATTGTGCTCCAACAAAAGAGCTCCCTAACACACCAGCTTTCAGATGAAAATTATTGAGAATTTTCAGAACTGGACTGATGCAACATATCATGCGGTCGTTTTTTGTTTAGAAAAAAGATGATCATTACTGAATAAAGTTACAAGCCTTGTCAAAAGTGTTAAAATTATAAATCCAGGACTTCAGAGAAATAAAACATTTCACTTATTCACTAAATACTGAAGATTAGGGTGTTCAGGAAACGTAGTCTGTATTTGACAAAGATAGCCAGACTTTACTTGAGTAAAATAATTAAATATCAATTAAAAAATTCAGTTTTTGATATGTTATAGGTAAGGCGCTTAACAGTAATTTAAGCATATTCAAATCCTTATTGCAAACATGACCTTGTGTCTGGCAAAAATGTGACCTATCGATAGGCGAAGCATGCAGTAACAACTTTATTCTTTGAGAAAACAGCTTTATTTTGAATACAATCATAATAACTACATCAACTGCATAATTAGAATTTAGATGTCAATTAAATTAATATATGTCATATTGTACAAAATTCAGTAGAAACTTAGCTTTTCCAGTAGTCTCGAAGCATCGATAAACTTTGATCATTTCTCCTCGAGTGGTCAAAATATGCAATTTTCGAAGGTTCTCTTTCAAATACCAATCTTCGCACTTTAGCAAGGTGTTGTTTTACATCCCAATCTCAGAACAAGCAGCCCATTTGATATGCTGTTAGACGGAGAACAAAGAACAAAATATCAAAACGTTAACCTTACCTCAGTTGTCCTGACCTTATTCCAGGTCAAACTACAAGTTTTCCTCACATGATTTTCTTCCCAACAGTAGTACTTTTGTTGTCCAAAAGCACACTGAATTATCAGAGCGAATAAGACCTTCCACGTTGATATAACGAATACTAATAATTTCAGTAAGCCTTGTAGATTATTTGACCAAGACTGACTGGAAATCACAATCAAACTAAGACGCTAATTCCAAGGTTTTACAAGCGGGGGAAGCTCAGATGCATCCGCCATTTTGATTTTTAGAATCTCGCGCATTCGCAGCGGTTTTTAAGCCATTTCTTTCTGTGCTCAACCTTGGATTTAGGAGCTCATTTGATATGTTGTAGAATGACAAATAATGAACAAAATGTTACATTGTTGAACTTAAGTCTGTTGTCCTGACCTTAAGTCAGGTGATTTGCATTGAATTTGTCAAGACCTACAGATCTTTTTGTCCAGAAACAGAATCGCTTACTGGATGATTAATAAGTCAGTGTTCTTCAAAAGACCATGGGTAGTTTAAATAAAGTCTAAAGATAAATCTACTTAAGCTGGATCCTCCAATCCCAGTCAAACTGAAATGCTGGAGGCGTTTCAAGAAAGTAAGAGCGTTGTGAAGCATGGGAAACGTTCGCGCGTCCGCCATCTTGTTTTTCGAATCTGGCGGGAAATTTGACGCATGCGCAGTGGTTTTTCAGTTCCCATTTTCCATTTCAGAGTATAAGGCAGCTAATAAGGTTCTTTAAATTATGAAAACTGCAATTGTCTGGTAACACTCCCCAACAATGATCTTTTGCCCTTCCTGCTGAATGCAAAGTTACGGCAAAGATCGTCAAATGTTTATAAATGAAGTAAAACTCTTTTTTATCTCAACTATCTGCTGTGCTTCTGTGTTAAACTCGAACAATCACGAAGGAATATTGTCATTGGAGTATCTATCGAGCTGTACTATGTTTCTTTCACAAATAAGTTCTATTGAGATAGGATATATGGACTTTCCAGTCTGGCTAGACTAACTATCTCTTGGACAAGTTTACAAAACATTCATGGCCAATTTTGTCTTGTGTTTTCTCAGCCAAGAAACAAACTCTTCATCATCTAAGTCACTGATCACAGACCTTGACAAAGTTGGGAAGGTTTTATGGCATCTCTTAGGTATGACTTGGAAAGGTCGGAGTTTTCTCAAGTCTGCTAATATCAACAGTTCATAAGGAAGTGAATCTCTTTTACTGTGGACTTTTGAAACTTTGTGAATTTTGGAAGTTTTGTCGTATGCATCAGAGATCACACTGATACCAGCTGCAGCTCTAGAAGCTCTAACAATGGCTTTGTTGGTTTTGTTTGGGCCCATGCTTTTGACAATATCCTTGCTGACCTTATTACAGACTTCTTGGGCTGTATCACATGAAATATTTTTACCAATCCCTCCATTCCAATTCACAAATCTCCCCAATGCTAAGCAGTGAGCCATTTCTTCAATTTGAGCAATGCTTATGAACATTTCTAAGGCATATTTGGAATAAGCATTCATTGACTTGAAATAAGTTAGTAGCTTCTTATTGATGCTGTCTCTATCTCCATCTCCTTCTGAGCAAGTATCATGAGTTGCACCAAAAACACTGCCAGTTCAATGATGTTAAGTCCATAGTATGGCATTTTGTACTTTCACACCCTGAAAACCGTCATGTATTTTCCATAGACTTATTTTATTTACGTATTTATATTTACCTTACTTGGTCAGGTATTTGTTGATCATTGTCCTCTTCAGGTTCTTGAAATGGCGTGAAATAATCATGATCAGCATGGATGGGGCTAACACTGTATTTTCTTGATTCAAGGTCTTGTAACTGACTGTGATCCTCATTGTCCTGGTTGTTTACGACATATTGATCAACAAATGCACCCACATGCTCGTGGAAGTACTGCATTTTCTTCTCTTGATAAATGTAACATTCCCTTAGGTGACACTCGTCTTGTTGGCAAGTCATTCACAGATGCCATTCCCCAGAATTCTAGGGCTGCCTCTACAACATATGCTGTTCCTACACTCAACAGAAACTGTTCACATCCTTCATAGCTTTTTGTTACTTTTTCTGCAGTGACATTCCTTCTATTGAGTTTCTCTCTGAAAAATTTCAGAGTGCCAACTTCTCTTACAGATTCTGCTTTATATAAATGCTTGTAGATTAGCTGGAAGATAACATTCGATTATACCAGTCAAATGTGTTTGTTTTTGGTCCACTTCTGAAAGAATGATGCTTAATTATTAATTACAAGTCCACATCAGGACTTTAGTCTTGCATTCTTGTAAAAACCTGCTTCAACAAATAAACCATCTATGTATGCGTGAATGTATGTATGTAAAAAAAAGTACAATGATAATGTAATATTATTTTAAATGAATCTTAATACAATGTTTGCTTTTTATCAGAAAATCATATGCCAGCCATCATTCAAAAATAGTTTATCATACATTGACCAGTAAAATATTACCTGAACATAAGACATTTTAGTGTGGAATCCCTCTGACACAAAAGGACTGCAGTGATCAAGCCGATCCTTTGCTGTATGACAACCAGCACACAGATCTTTAGCCCCAGCAAACCTCACTCTAGTCATCTAGTCTCCCCCAAATGGTACTGAAACCTCTTTCATGTGGTCATTTGGATCAAGTCTGTTGAAGTGTGCATTTGGCTGATCAGGGACTGAATGTTCACCTTGAAGTGATCCATTTCTTGTGGCCTCTTGTCTCAATAGAGACAACTGGATAACTCCTGCCTTTGCATAGATATCTTCAAGCACATTTTCACATGAACAAAGAATGTCAACTACATCATAATTTTTTCATCTTTTAATTGTATAGGCAAGGGTATTATATATGTAGTTGACTTTTCATCCATTTCCTTTTGATATCTGTGATCTATGTGGTCTGGAATTACAGATTTTAGAAAACCCAGTGCTTTAACAAAAGTAACCAGTATGCTAGCCTGCGTGCAGCCATTTATTTACCCATAATAAACGTCTGCGAAACAATGCCAGAAATCCTGTTCTCTGTGACATGAAATAAGAAGCGATTTCTTTCTTTTTTTTTTTTTCTTTTCTTCCCACCGTTTTTACAATCATGTTTTTAAACAAGAACTGGTAAGTCACAAACGTCCGTTTTACATAATTCTAGTCTTCAAAACTTTCTGTAAACATTTTTTTTTAATGGATGTTAACATATATTACTTACATTTTCTTACAAACAAATTTTTTAACTAAATACAAAATTACAAACGAGACATATACAAAATTAAATTACAATTCCTTATAATAACAAACAAAACAGTTAACAACAACAAATTATACCTACTTCTGTAAACTTATTTAAAATATTCAAATTACATGAAAGGAATCTTAATTTTTTTAGAATAAATTATATCAGTCTCTTTTCAATTCTTCAATTATGTTTCTTATTTTTTCGTATTTCTGTAAATGAATTAATAACTTGGAAAATTATGTTTTTGCTATTATATATTCTAAATTTTCATATTGAATAAATATTTTTTGATATTGTTTTAGAATGGGGATTTAAAGTGCCTATAAAGTCTAGCCAGAAATGATTTCTCTAAAAAGAACCTGGCCTCTTAAACAAAAATATTTTAAAACGTTGGTCCTTCAATTTCTTTTGGCCGGGAAAAAGCCTTGCAAAGTTGGAGAAAAGGCACATTTTGGGCATCCTGTTGAAAAAAATTGTGAGAATTTGTGGGGAACTGAGACCCAGTATTGATGACGTATTCTAAGGAATAAAGTTAAGTTTCAACGCTACAAGCTCTTAATATCCTTGTATATTTTTGTTGCTATGCACTCTATTTAACCTCTGCTAAAAATTCTACTACTTTGATATAGCTATTTAGTGCTCTTTCTTTGAGTCTAAATGCCGTGACTAGACACTTGTCCCTTAAAGTACGTCACAATTTGCCTTAAACTACGTCACAATATCAAAGTCTATTATTAACCAAATGAGTTTATTATTAACCAAATTTGTCCCAGTCTTCCAAAGAACGCGATTTTTAGTCTGGAGAGGCAGTTTTGAATGGACGGAAACACTGAAAAAAAAATTCACATCTTTGATTTCGCTTTAATAATATTTTCCCAAGATATTCAGCTTTTTAAAAATGTACATTTTCGCTAGGGTTTATAGGCACTTTAACATTGGCCTCTTGCTGTATAAAGAGTATACTTATACAGCAAGAAGAGAAAATTTTCCAAATTGTCTCCTTCTCTACTTAATATTATATTTTCCATGTTTAATTTCGGAAGGTTGATATGGCCTTTTCCCAGCCAGTTTTTAATGGAAATATAATAGTTTCTTGAAAATGAACAATCAATAAAGAAATGTTCTAGTGTTTCAATTTGAGATTTACAAAATGCACAATTTGGTGACTCTATTTTTTTAAATTGAGACAGTTTCATATTTAGAAAAAGACAATTGTTGAGAATTTTATATTGGAAAATTCATTACTTACTATCGTTGGTTGCCTAACTTTCTTACAATTCTCGGTTTTCACCCATGCTATCTGCCATGTTGGTGCACAACTTACGTAAACATTAGCAAGTTTGATCTTGTTCTAGCAACTGATTTAATAGACAATTTTTAGTAATGGTTCCATGTTTAATGGTCGGTTGTCACATTAGAAGTGTTGGTGATAAAGGTATTTCCCTGTTTCGATTTCCAGCAGTCATTAGAAAGCAAGGCAAAGAAGCAGAAAAGCTCTCGATTGACCGTAGAAGAAAGTGGATAGCCGCCATTAGTAGGGATGGTTTAACTAAAGAAATGATCAACAGTGGTAGGGTTTGTAACCACCACTTCATTTCTGGTAAACCTTCAACAGACCAATTTAACGTCGACTGGGTAGCCACAGTGAATTTGGGACACAACAAGAGCAAAAAGACATACAGTGAACTGCTAACTGCACGAAGTGAGCGGGTTAAAGCTAGAAGAAAGAGAGAACAAGAACGGGCCTTGGAAGAATTGACTGCAAAAGTTGCAAAGCTCGATATCACTGGTGAAACTATTGACAATATATCCTTCGAGTTGCCTTCTGTGGCTGTGGCTGAAGAAACGGCTAGCGCTGCAGTTGACCAAGGGACAGACGTTGAACAAGGAACAGAAAAGGTGGACTTTAAAAATGAAGAATTGTGTGATCTTACATCAGAGCTAGAGGAGTTAAGAATAATTGACTCTAGCACACAAACTGATACAGACGAAAGCCCACAAATAGCTGATTCGAGTACACAGACAGAGGAGTTTGACTACATGTTTTCATGGCAGAAAGAGGCAACATTTGATCGTGAAGATATGCTGGATGATGATAAGGTACTATTTTATACTGGATTGGCCTTCATTTAAAGTACTCGATGCGGTATACAAACATGTTGCCCCCAGTGTGCAAAGAAAGTCTCTAACCCTGACAAAGTTCCAGGAACTTGTAATAGTTTTAATGGAACTAAGACTTTGCATATCGTTTTGGAGTGTCTGTACCTACTGTATCAAGGACATTCTTATCTTGGATGATGATTATGGACATGAGGTTATCACCACTAATTTACTGGCCAGAGCGAGAGGAGTTGTGGAGAACTATGCCCCAATGTTTTGAATTTTCTTTTGGAAAGAGGACAACTGTTGTTATCTATTGCTTTGAGGTATTCATAGAGAGGCCAACTAACCTACTGGCAAGAGGCCGGACATCAGACAAATTTCTCACAGAAAACTGTGGATTATTGAGTAACCTTATACCTGGTGATCTCGTCATGGCTGACAGGGGGCTCACCATTCATGAAAGTGTGGCCTTCAAGAAAGCATCGTTGGTTATACCAGCATTTACAAAAGGCAAAAGTCAGTTAGACCCCATAGATGTAGAAACACCAGGGGTAATTGCAAATGTGAGGATACACTTGAAAGGGTGATTGGTTTATTGCGTAACAAGTACAGTATTTTACAAGGAACGCTAACAACTGACTATATACTGACTTATAAGGAATAAGCAATAAGGACCAAAACAAGGTACCACTAATAGACCAAATTCTAAGAGTATGTTCTAGTTTAGTGAATCTTTGTCCACCAATTGTACCTTTTGACTAGCTACAACCCTGTAGTAAATAGAGTTTTTCCGCATAAGTCAAATGTTGTACGTTACACATGTATACGTTATAAATGCAAATGTACTTTTTCTGACACATTTTAATAAGACAAAGCAAGCGGAATGCACGCAAAAATGTCCCACAAAATATAAGACCTTTCACGATACTATTTCTTCTGACAGTTTCCCACGTCCTGAAAGACTTTTGTATAATACGTTTTCACTAGGCATAAGCACAAGCATAAGCAGAAAACAAAGGAAAAGACAAAGGAATGAAGGGACAATAAGGACATAAGACATCGACATAAGCATAGCAATAAGCAGAAAGGCCGGCACGCACTAGGCGTCACGTCGCGGCGACAATTCCCCTCGTGTGTACTGTGGAATTGTCGCCGCGACAGAATTTTTTTCGCTGCAACACGTCGCACGAATTTAAACTGGTTTGTGTTTTGGAATCAATACACACGAAGCGATGTGTCCCCGCGTCGTGTCGCAGCCTAGTGTGCCGGCCTTAATTAAGACCAAGCATAAGCTAATTAAAAACAAAAGAAAAGAACAAAGAAAAACACCATCCTTTGTTAATTTGCTTATGCTTGTACATGTGCTTATGCCTAGTGAAACCAGCCTTTATACTTGTTTTCAGATACTTTGGGCCCTTCCACACTTGGTTCTTTGACAAAGCTTATATGCAAAGTGAAGATTTCATCACTATAGTACATTTGCTTGCGAGCAGTTTTATTGTAAATTTTGTTAAATTGATATGCCTATATAGGAGGGCATTTATCCTGTCATGCCCATCGACACCATTTACATAATCGTATGAATGACCAATATAAATTATCAAAAATACATTTCAATTATTTCAGTCATTGTCAATAGCAAATAATAAACGTCAACTTATATCAAAACAGAGTAGAAAACAATCTCAATCACTATTTGGACGTACGGTTTACATTTGATTAAAGTTCGTCAAGTTTCTGATCAAGTTTCTTTAGAACGTTGTTCATTAATCCCATACTAGTAGTTGCATGTTCGCACATTTTTTTGTGCGCCCTTTGCGCTTCCAGGCTAGCGTCACGAAGGGTTGCTTTCTTTTTAGGGGGTGGTGGATTATAATAATAATAATAATAATAAACTTTATTTAACGATGGAGCCAATTTAGCCTGGCTAATCTTCCATTGGGCCATCTATAAACAATAAATTACAATTAAATTACAATTAAATTAAATTAAATTACTAGGAAACTAGCAAAAACTATCGATATATATATTTGTTGGTAGGCAAAATATTTCCAAAATTATGTAAAAATATAAAGATAATGAATATAAAAAACTATAATATAATGGTGATGATTCTTAAAATCATAATTGCCTCAGCAAATGTTTATAAGTTTCAGTCTTAAATGATTCTGGTTTCATGTCCTTTCTAAGTTCAGTGGGTAAGTTATTATACACTTTGGTTCCATTATATCGTAAAGCTTTTCTTGCAATATTCAGCTTGACATTTGGGACCCATAGACAGTTGTTTTTTGTACTTCTTGTGGGACGCTCTGCAACTGTGGACTTGAGTTGGAACATGTCACATATATACTTTGGAGCTTGCTTGTTTAGTGCTTTGTAAACCATGAGGCAGATCCTATAAGTTGCTCTTTGTCTAATTGGTAGGATGCCTGCCGTTTTGAATAGTGGAATGGATGATGCTAATTTAGGTTTATCGTAGATTATCCTAAGAGCCATGTTCTGCAGTTTACGGATTCGGTCTATATGACTAGACATACCCCAGACAGTGATACAATAATCCATGTGAGGTTGGAGAAATGTTTTGTAGTAGGTTAGGCGACAGTCCATAGGTAAAAATTCCTTTATTCTTCGAAGTAGGTAAATACTTTTACTAAGAGTTTTGGCCACATTATCAATGTGAGATTTCCAATGAAGATGTTGATCAACAGTTACACCCAGTAATTTCTCTGTATTAGTGTTTATTAACTGGGAGTTATTAAGTATTATCTCAAGCTCAGTGGTGGTGAGTCTAGCTGCTCTTTGATAGGTAGATATCAACATACATTTAGTTTTCTTCTGATTGATTACCATCCTGTTATTAGAACACCAGTTTTGGACATTTTGCATGTCTTGAGTCAGTGTAGTGTTTAAATCATCAACTGCCTTTGCACTAGTGTGAATGGTTGAGTCGTCTGCATACATGTCTACATGTGAACTCACCCATAGTGGAAGATCATTTATAAATAGCGTAAATAGCAAGGGGCCCAGGATGCTACCTTGCGGGACACCGTGAAGAACTGGTCTCATTGGTGATAAATTGCCTTGAATCTGTACACATTGCTCCCTACCTAGAAGGTATGATTTAAACCAGGAAATAGCCATATCATCGCAACTATAGATGGAGAGTTTCTGGATTAGTATGTCCAGGTTCTCTAGGTCAAAAGCCTTCCGAAAATCAACATACACAACACCAGTAAGTAGCCCATTGTCCATATTAGATGTCCAAGTGTCCATCATCCTTTTCATCTGAAGCTTCGTCTGCAGAATCCACGAAAGCACGAAACTTCGCCTGTTTCCTTTCTTCTGGAGCTCTTTTGGTAGCATAGCGCATTTGTTGAGCAACATATTTACTTTCTTGTGGCACCGTTTGTTGGCGGGAGGATTCGTGCAGCTGCGTTTCGTCATCATACTCAATTGCCTGAGCCATGGAGTCCCTCGACATTTCTGAACTATCAAAGGAATTGAGTATTGACCTGCTGTAGGAATTATTTTCCTCTTGACCGGTTCCCTTACAGACGTACTTCATAACTTGTAAATGTGTTTGCTTTCCTTCTTGGAATTCGACTGAACTCTTTCTCTTCTCCGCCTGACTCTTCTGGTATAAAGCGGCCTGCTTTTTGGACTCCTCTCTAGCAATTCTTTGTATACGCCGTAAAACTTTGCTCTCTTCTTCAGTCTGGTAAAATTCTTGTAGTCGAGAATTTATATTACAATCTTCTATCTTCTTTCTTGCTGCATTGAGGACGGCCTTCCAGCCTTGGTCACTGCTTTCTATGTACGCATCCATGACTATCTCAGTTTCTCTTTCTCCTACTCTTATGTTCATGCGTTCTTTAACTTGCTTTGCTGAACTGCTCGTACTTGCTTGTACGTTGACCTGAGAGTTATCCTCGTATGGTCTCCAAAGCGACATGTTTGAAATAGGCATATGTCATGTGCACTCGTCTATTTATTCCCAATTAGACCTTTTCGCTCCAACACTATTTTTTTAAATGAGCGTAGTAGCACCAAACTTGCAATACACTTCAAATATACGATCAAACTTTTTATTCTAAACATGTTTCGGCATTTCACATGCCATCTTCAGTAGACTAAAGATATGATTACAAAATTTCATAGACCTAGTTATATATAGTACGTAACCTGATATACTATGAATGACAACTAAATGATAACATAATAAAGGCACCAGACAAAAACAATTAACCACTGAAGGCTGATTTGAAATGTTGTAGTTGTTTGTTTAATTCTGGTTTAAGTTTATTAATATAAAAAGCTTCCTTTATTTTTAAAATGAAGGAAGATTTAGCAGAATCTAAAATTTTGAAACAATCTAAAGAGTATGCTGCCCTACAGGTCGGGGAGGAAGAAAGATGTTTGAAAATATGTGAGTTTTTGTCCGTCATAGTGTGCTCTTTAATCCTGGTTGATAGATGGCGAGACGTTTCGCCCAGATATCTGGCATTACAGCCAGCACAAGAAAATTCATAGACAACACAGGATTTAAGGCTTTTAGGAATGGGATCTTTAAAACTAAACATATTTTTTATCTTGAATGAAGTGAAAACTAACTTAATGTTAAGTTCCTTACAAAAACGTTTGCACAGTGACCTTATCTTGATATCAGTGAGTTTAGATTGTTTGCCAATGTATGGCAATTTGAAATAACGGATATTAAGTGAAGAGGACGTTGACTGAGTAATATCATTGACATCAGAATGATTGGAATCCTTGGATTTAAGATAATTATTGATAGAATTATCAATAACATGAGCTGGGAAACAATTACGTTTTAGAACATGAGTAAGATCCTTAACATCATGTTCAAAACCAATTTTAGTGTTATTAATCTTAAATGCTCTATCAATTAAGGTATGTATTAAACCAATCTTATACTTAAAAGGAGTGAATCTTAGAAAATTAGTAAGAAGTCCTGTGAAAGTTTTCTTGTGAAAAATAGAAGTAATACAAGTACCTGAGGACTTGTCAATAAGAACATCTAAAAAAGATAACTTACCCTTGGATTCCTTTTCAAACGTGAACTTAATATTATTATGACGAGAATTAAGATAATCAAAAAAGGATAAAGCATGATATTCGGACTGAAACAAACATAACGTATCATCTACATATCTACGATAATATAATACTTTAGGGCCTGTATAATTCTTTATATTATCGTAGATATGTAGATGATACGTTATGTTTGTTTCAGTCCGAATATCATGCTTTATCCTTTTTTGATTATCTTAATTCTCGTCATAATAATATTAAGTTCACGTTTGAAAAGGAATCCAAGGGTAAGTTATCTTTTTTAGATGTTCTTATTGACAAGTCCTCAGGTACTTGTATTACTTCTATTTTTCACAAGAAAACTTTCACAGGACTTCTTACTAATTTTCTAAGTTTCACTCCTTTTAAGTATAAGATTGGTTTAATACATACCTTAATTGATAGAGCATTTAAGATTAATAACACTAAAATTGGTTTTGAACATGATGTTAAGGATCTTACTCATGTTCTAAAACGTAATTGTTTCCCAGCTCATGTTATTGATAATTCTATCAATAATTATCTTAAATCCAAGGATTCCAATCATTCTGATGTCAATGATATTACTCAGTCAACGTCCTCTTCACTTAATATCCGTTATTTCAAATTGCCATACATTGGCAAACAATCTAAACTCACTGATATCAAGATAAGATCACTGTGCAAACGTTTTTGTAAGGAACTTAACATTAAGTTAGTTTTCACTTCATTCAAGATAAAAAATATGTTTAGTTTTAAAGATCCCATTCCTAAAAGCCTTAAATCCTGTGTTGTCTATGAATTTTCTTGTGCTGGCTGTAATGCCAGATATCTGGGCGAAACGTCTCGCCATCTATCAACCAGGATTAAAGAGCACACTATGACGGACAAAAACTCACATATTTTCAAACATCTTTCTTCCTCCCCGACCTGTAGGGCAGCATACTCTTTAGATTGTTTCAAAATTTTAGATTCTGCTAAATCTTCCTTCATTTTAAAAATAAAGGAAGCTTTTTATATTAATAAACTTAAACCAGAATTAAACAAACAACTACAACATTTCAAATCAGCCTTCAGTGGTTAATTGTTTTGTCTGGTGCCTTTATTATGTTATCATTTAGTTGTCATTCATAGTATATCAGGTTACGTACTATATATATAACTAGGTCTATGAAATTTTGTAATCATATCTTTAGTCTACTGAAGATGGCATGTGAAATGCCGAAACATGTTTAGAATAAAAAGTTTGATCGACTATTTTTTTAAATTTGAGCGTGGAATGTGACTTTCTTTGTTGTAATTATCACATTGTGTATCGTGTAATGGTTTTCTTTTATCCATTAGACATTTTTGCTTTACTGACTGACACTATTTTTGAACTTCGTGCGCTATATAACAATAGGTGACAACCAATTTTGTACTAGTGTTGAACGGCCTAACATATCTGAAAACAAGTATTATGATGGCCTCTGAGCTATTTAGAAAAGTCTTTCAGGATGTGGGAAACTGTCAGAAGAATATAGTATCGTGAAATGTCTTATATTTTGTGGGAAATTTTTTGCGTGCATTCCGCTTGCTTTGTCTTATTAAAATGTGTCAGAAAAAGTACATTTGCATTTATAACGCATACAGCTTCATTTACATGTGTAACTTACAACATTTGACTTATGCGGAAAAACTCTAATATCATGTCTAATGCGATAATCTTTAGATCAATCTGACAAAATATTCACATATAATAGCAAAATACTCTGTTTCATATATTATGAAATGAAAGTTTGTTGATCCAGTATTTTAAAGATAATGGATTATATTTTGTAAACAACATCTTTGAAGTCACTTAGGCTATTTTCATGAGAACACCTTCAATGCTACACAAAATTATAAGGTAATACACAGTTGAAGGATTGGTATAAATTATTTTTCTCTGCTTCTTAAATCTCCAAATGATATTATAATTGACAATAATTATAATTAATTCATAATAATTGACAATGCAGAAAAAATGTCTACTTTTACAACTACCATTCCATTTTTTGCTAAAACTAGGTTTGTGACAGCTATCATTTGATAGATGTTCACTGTACATATCATTCACTCCACATTCATAATAATAATGGATTTCAAATAGTGTGGCTTAAAATATGTTTTCTGTTTCATTTTTAAGTAAATTATTAAATAACATTGACATGGAATTGTCTGTATTCACTGTGGACCTGTTATGCATGGGTAAATGCACTTTTTTCATGTATTGTCCAATAAGAAAAGCAGCCAATGAATTAATTTTTCTATACAATAAAATTTGCATTTCTCTAGAATGTCCATGTTGCTGAATAAATGGACAATGGTGATGAAAACAAGTGAATTTCAATACCATGCATGTTGTTTCTGCATTTCATAGGAATTGTTATTTATTCATATATTTCTCAATTCTATGTTAAGGTAATGGTACTTTTTGTGATAAATTCTAAGCTGTTGGGAACATTGTGATTTCACTATTTTTCAAACAGTGAGCTAAATGTGTTCGCATTTTAGGGGTATCAAATGTAAAGTCTCCAGGGTTGAAACCGTAAACAAGGCAGGTTGCGAAGGCAATCGCAAAAACCCCACAGTCACTCCCATTTAGCTCTTGCTGTACTGGTACATTCACTATTCCAATGTAGCTGTCAGCCATCAAATTTTCAACATGTTCTTCAACTTATTTTTAAATTATATCATGATAAAGTCTGTCATATAGGTTGACCATGCCTGGTTGACATCCATTAGAGCTTATGCAGACCCAGTGGCTATAACCTGTATGTAATATTTGAACAAATTGAGATGTCACAATGTCAAAGCTTCTCACAGGACCAAGGGTTGTTTTTTCGAAACTTTGACAATAACGACGCCATATGGAAAACTCAACCGTTGACATCGCAACTGGAAGAGATTAGAACGAGCCGTCGACCAATCAGAGTTTATGTAAGAATTGATCTGTGCGAGAGCCAATAAGAAATCACTTCTTATTTCATATCACAGAGAACAGGATTTCTGGCGTTGTTTCGCAGACGTTTATTACGGGTAAATAAATGGCTGAACGCAGGCTACCAGTATACGTGCAACAATGACTTAAAAATCTTCACGAAGCTTTGCTCTTTCATCTAAGCTCAAAAGAAAACTATCATCAGGAAGTGTGTTAATGTTCTTTCTAGGAGTCACGGAACTCAAATTTTCACATGGAACTCTTTCAACAATCAAGTTTGAAGCAAAGTAGTGGATGTCAGTGTTTTGATGGTCAGATATCTCATTTCGTGGGCATGGATTGTTAGGTCACAGTTATCACCAGTCCCTTGTATCCTCTTTCCCTCTCTGACAGCATCTACAACACTGTCAACAAAATGTCCACCAGTTGTGTCCATTAAGGTTATCTTGCTCTGATATGAAAGGGAAAATTCCATTTATAGAGAATACTTCATGGAAAGTGCGCGTGTACGGTTTTTATTCACGAGTTGTGAAGGATCATAAAACGAAGAGCGAGGAACGAGCGAGTGAGTTTTATGATACAAAACAACGAGTGAATAAAAACGGTACAAAGCACTTTCCATGGTGTTTTCTGTTTATCATATATAAATCGAGATTTCTATAAATTTTTGTCGTTTTGCTGTGAATATGGATATTGCTTTTCCACGGTCAAGATTTTGATTTCAAAAGCACAAAAATCTCTAGAAAACAAAGTTTAAATAACAAACAGACGTCAAAACAAAACAAAACTAATATGTATTTGTATCGAAAGTGAATGACAGTATAAATTATATATAATTCTTTTCAGTGTAACTTGGACTTTTTGCTCACTGACAGGTGTTTGTTTACAAAACGAGCAAAGACAATGTGAAGAATTTGAGTTCATTCAAAGACAAACTTACGGTCAAATTCACGCCCGTTAAACATACCTGGCGTTTCAAATGTCCCTCAAAACTTGAAATAAATTATCTTGAACTGGATTTATAAGTGTTTTTCTCCAAGCTTTTGTTGAAAGAGCTCATTTGGACTAAATTTCCATTCAGCGACTCTGAAACTGCAGGCCGTGAATCCTTCTTCGCTCTTGCCGCAGCACAGCGTGGTTTTGAGAATCTTTTTCCCCATAGAGCTCTTATTTTGCATGACATGAGCTTATCTGCTTAAATTCTTACTAAATAAAGATTAATTGAACAGCCAAGACTGAAAATCCTTCGATAAAAAGTGCTGAGAGGAGCCAGTTTGAAGAAAAATTTTCATCAGGAATGAAGTCGCTTCTGATTGGACGTATCGTTTTTCTCACACGTGAAAAAAAGCGATACGCGACTTCTGATTGGACGTATCGTTTTTCTCACACGTGAAGAAAACGATACGCGCATTCTGATTGGCGGAGATTGGTAAACAACGAAAATTTACTAAATGGAATTTTAGTGAGTAAATCTCGATATGTATATAATAATTTGGTATCTTGTATACGTACAGCTGTACAAGAAAACAAATCATTATCTAGTAATATTTTTTTAGTAACAGGTGTTTTTATTAAAAGTGCTATTTTGGAATCATTCACAAATCTGTTTACAATGGGCTTTGACCCAAATTTATAAATGTTTAGAAATAATTCAAATTATATTAAACTATCTGTATTACATGTATGTTATTAAGGTACTAAAAATATTCAATGTCAATGTCAGCTTTGTTGGGAAAAAAAAAGAAAAAAAAACATGCATCCTATACTTCCTGTTCATTAATGTTCAGGAACTCTGATTCCTACACTTAATATACTTAAAAATGTGCATACATGTATATTTACCTTCTTCTTAGAATTGCCTTCAATAAATAGAACTGTATTTATTCTTTGCACAAGTCCATGGTTTCTTTTGTAGAGAAGGATAGAATAGCATAGCCCAATTCCAGGGATGATGTCAGTTACATCTTTCTTGGTATTTTGAACCACTGTTACGAATACATCTAACAAGAATTTACATCTTAAAAAAAATTAAAAGATATATTTTAATTCACACTCCACCATCCTTGAAGGAGCTTTTGACAATCAAACCACTCTTTCTTTCTTTCTTTCTTTCTTTCTTTCTTTCTTTCTTTCTTTCTTTCTTTCTTTCTTTCTTTCTTTCTTTCTTTCTTTCTTTCTTTCTTTCTTTCTTTCTTTCTTTCTTTCTTTCTTTCTTTCTCTCTCATTATTTCCCATTCACTACTCTGTACATACAAAACACAACTCACCTTTGTGACATTTGCCTTAATACAGATGGTTCTTTTCTTGTACAAATATTTGTTGAGCTTTCATTTATTTCCTCAAGAATGATTGCTTTACACTGTAGATTGATATCTGGATTAGAAAGCACTGATGAGGCTATAAATTTTGTAGCAAAAAATATATATATCTCGACTTGTGTCGAAAACAACCCACGTACTACAAAGTGTCGGTATACGACGGATCTATACACAATGAATACGCAATAAATCTTCTTGGTCTCCTCCTACCAACAGAGATCAAGCTCTTAACACTTTTCTTGAAGCTGTCAAGCTTGACATTTCTTCCTTGAGACCCAGACGTTTTTCTGATAACCTCTCCACTAATGAACGACACGCTTTATGCAATCTTAAAACAAAGACGTGACATAGTTATCAAACCCGCAAACAAAGGGTCTGGAACTGTTTTAATGGATAGAACATGGTATATCTACAAGAGACAACTCAACAATGATAAATTTTACAAACTCTTACATGACGAAGACAAGACCAGTGACATACAACTACACTCTATGTAAAGAGTATGCACAAGGACAAATACATTGACGACAAGACCAAACAATATCTTATACAATCTGACCCTAAACCTGGGCGGTTCTATATTCTTCCCAAAACTCACAAACCCGGTAACCCAGGACGTCCCATTGTTTCTTCCAACGGCCATCCTACTGAACGGATCTCTGAATTTGTGTATTTTTACCTTCAACCTTTAGTTAGTACCCTTGATTTGCATATCAAAGATACTAACGATTTTCTGCATAAACTTTCACTTATTCGTGATCTTCCCAATTACTGTCTTCTGGTCACGCTTGACGTTTCATCTCTCTATACTAACATGTCTCACAACGATGGTATTAACGCTTGTGATTACTATCTTAGCCACCGCAGTGATAAAACCATTCCCACTAGTACTTTATGTGATCTTATTCACATGATTCTTACCATGAACAATTTTTTCTTTCAATGAAAAACACTATTTACAAGTTCATGGCACTGTTATGGGAACCAAAATGGCTCCTTCTTTTGCTAATCTTTTTCTAGGTCTTTTCGAAACTAATGCTCTCAATAATGCTCCTTTTCAACCCCATACCTGGCTTAGATACATCGATGATATTTTCATGATCTGGACTCATGGTCTTGATAACCTGAAAATTTTCACCGATTATCTTAATAATATTCATCCTACCATCAAATTTACCTACGCTCACTCTTCCACTAACGTTCCTTTTCTAGATGTTAACGTTTCTATTGCTAACGGTTCTATTGAAACTGACCTTTATTCTAAACCCACCGACAAGCATCAGCATCTTCTTTTCTCATCATGTCACCCATCTCATACAAAAAAGGCCATCCCATAGAGTCTTGCATTACGTCTTAGACGTATTTGCTCCACTGATCAATCTTTCAAAACTCGCTCTTCTGAATTAATTTCATATCTCCTCAAACGTGGCTATTCACTTAATTTCCTTAAAAAACAAATTAACAGAGCTGCCGATGTACCTCGACATGTTGCTTTACAACCCAAGCCCAAATCATCTACTAACCGCATCCCATTCATTCTAACTTATAATCCCATGTTACCATCCATTTCATCTATCATCAAGAAACATTTCAACATACTCCACTCTTCTAATCGCTGTAAGGAAGTTTTTTCAGAACTTCCTGTTGTTGCTTTTCGGCGCTCTCCTAATCTGTGAGACCTCTTGATTACAGCCAAACTTCCGGAACTCTCTTCTTCTAATAATACTAACACTACTCCACGAGGTATCCTTTTTCATTAATTTCGCTGTAAGATTGTCTTAATGCTTATCGCCATAGACTAACCAATATACTTTCTCTTCTACTGGCATAACCCGATCCATTAAAACACATATGACCTGTGACACAAAAAACGTTATTTACATGATCCAATGCACTCTTTGTAATAAACAGTACATCGGTGAAACTAAACGACGACTCAAGGACAGATTTAACGAACACAGAAGACCTGTTGACAAAACTAATATTAAATCGGCCCCCACCACTGTTTCTGATCATTTCTTAAACAGCGCTAATCATACTGCCTCTAACATTCTATTAATCCCTATTGAACAAATCTGCTCTTCCCGTGATGCCATTCGCAAAGCTAAAGAAGCTCACTATATAAATCTAGCTAATACTCTAGAACCCAATGGCCTTAATAAACGCGACGAAACTTTTTAATTTTTAACTTATCTTATTTTTTATCTATCTTTCATATTTCTCATGTCGTCATTTCCGTATTTCGCAATTCTGTCACATTTGTAAACTTGTATATCTATTTCCTGTTACGTCACTTCCTATATCCACATCTTATATATACATTTACCGATTCCAATTGTAATCCTTTTTTAGCCTGATGAAGACTAGTATTGGCTAGTCGAAAATTCGCACATTAAAGAATTCCAGTTCTACGACGTATTGTTTCTTCAAGTTTCTCAAATTATAAATTTTGGAATTCCTGTCTTAACTGCTTCAAGAACTCTCACTATTTCTTTTTTGCTCAGGGTGTTGACAGATGAATCTAGAATCTGTATTAAAATAAAAAAGAAATGCAGGGGATGAAAAAGGATAATTAGGAGAAGTTTTTTTTTCCTTTCACTAAAAGAAAACTGGTAACTTTTTAAGAAACGGATATCTCTTTCATTACATTTCTCAAAAACAACAGGCATTTTATAAATTCAGGGTAGATTAAGTACCCAATTTGTGTACAGACTGCAATATGTTTCTATATCCATGAGTGGAGATAGACAATTGCAATTTTCCTAAAAAACTGGGGGGTTGGGGTATCGCCCCTCGCTACACTGACTAGCAAAATATTTCTTATAGTATACCTTTGGATTGTTTAGACCAGCGGAGTGAAGTATATCTCCTGGGTTGTTTATAACGATTTTTTGTATTCTTGGTGTGTTCTTCGTTTACTTGAATGACAACATGGTTCTCAGCAAAAAGTTCCCTGCTTGTCTTGGTTGTCTGAGGTTTACCAACCAGTACTTTTTTCTCAGGTTCAAGGCCACTTGGCGAGAAGATTCTGCATCTCTTCTGCTTGAAATGTTCATTGATCTGTTTTTGGTTACTTTTAGCCATGTTTTTAAATTCAAAGAATTGTATCAGTTTCCCTTAACATGATCTTTCGGGATATAAGTGATTAAATGTCTCCTCAGCCTCAGGAGGTTTAGTAAAAGTTTCCACTAAACCTCGCTCGGCTTCGGGTATACCAGGATCAGAATAGAATAAAAGATTTCTAATTTTATCATTTTATAATAGGGTCCGTTACTGCTTCCTGATTTCTAAAAATCCAATTGCATGCTTTTATAAAATGTGGAGATATCTTTCAAAAAGGCAGCCACACACATTTGTTGTACTGATATGCATTGCCACACCACACACTGTACACAGGTACAGGGCTACTAGGTGTAAGGGGACTAAGAGGTCTGTGTTACCACGCCACACACTACACACTGTACACAGGTACAGGGCTACTAGGTATAAGGGGACTAAGGGGTCTGTGTTACCACCCAACACACTGCACACTGTACACAGGCACAGGACTACTAGGTATAAGGGGACTAAGGGGTCTGTGTTACCACACCACACACTACACACTTTACACAGGTACAGGGCTAATAGGTATAAGGTGACTAAGGGGTCTGTCTTACCACACTGCACACTACACACTGTACTCAGGTACAGGACTACTAGGTATAAGGGGACTAAGGGGTCTGTGTTACCACACCACACACTACACACTGTACACAGGTACAGGACTACTAGGTATAAGGGGACTAAGGGGTCTGTGTTACCATACAACACACTGCACACTGTACACAGGTACAGGGCTACTAGGTATAAGGGGACTAAGGGGTCTGTGTTACCACACCACACACTTTACACAGGCACAGGACTACTAGGTATAAGGGGACTAAGGGGTCTGTGTTACCACACCACACACTACACACTGTACACAGGTACAGGGCTAATAGGTATAAGGGGACTAAGGGGTCTGTCTTACCACACCACACACTACGCACTGTACTCAGGTACAGGACTACTAGGTATAAGGGGACTAAGGGGTCTGTGTTACCACACCACACACTACCCACTGTACACAGGTACAGGACTACTAGGTATAAGGGGACTAAGGGGACTGTGTTACCACACTACGCGCTACACACTGTACACAGGTACAGGACTACTAGGTATAAGGGGACTAAAGGGTCTGTGTTACCACACCACACACTACACACTGTACACAGGTACAGGGCTACTAAGTATAAGGGGATCAAGGGGTCTGTGTTACCACACTGCACACTGTACACAGGTACAGGACTACTAGGTATAAGGGGACTAAGGGGTCTGTGTTACCACACCACACACAACACACTGTACACAGGTACAGGGCTACTAGGTATAAGGGGACTAAGGGGTCTGTGTTACCACACCACACACTTGCCATCCAGAATGTTTTTCTAAATGTCTACTGTGGTTTAGCCGTATACGTTACAGATAATCATCATCATAATATTATTATCAATAATAGGACTAAATATAACAAACAAAAAACAAGGAAATGGACGGGGGATGCTCGTTGTACCTTTTAGGGGTCAAAATCAGCGATCTGGTACCTTTTAGGGTGTCCCAGACTTTAGTGGACTACTAGAGACCTAGCTGGTACCTTTAAAGGTAATTTTTTCCTCCGTCAACGATTAAATACTGGAAACAAAGATCGGATTACACGACCATCAACTTGTTCATATATAAATAGATACAATTGATTGCTTGATTGACTTAAATATGCAAAATGTTAAATCTAGTGTTTTGAGTTGGTACCTTTTAGGGGTAAAAAACATGTATTGCCACGCCCACCCGGATATGACTTTGGTACCTTTTAGGGGTCATTTTTAAAATTTCTGACGAGCATCCCCGTCCTCTTATATATAGGAAAATCCTGCTGCTGCTGGAAAATATATCAATGATGACTATACTTAGTCCCAACTGACTGAAATAGTCTGTCTTCAAAATGATGTTCAAAAGGCACTGGAAACCTTAAGAGAAAATTTTAAAAAAGACTTTTCAATAGATGGAAAAAAGGTAATTGATGGTTAGCAGTGCTGAAAAGTATATGATGAAAACATCATTGGAAAGCTTCTCAAAATACAGGAAAAAGTGGCAAAGGATGAAGAAAAGCTGAAGAACAAACTTGAGCTTTGCAGCTTTGACATGATATGTTCAAAGGCATCAATATCAATAAGAACAAACAATGCAAAGAGCTCAAAAAGAAAACAAGAAAAACCAAAAGAAGAAAGGAAAAAAGAGCATCGCAAAACCTTGAAAAAGTCTGCAGTGTTATATCCAACACAACAGCATCTGCAGTGATTGATAAAGATGATTTGATTTTGGAAGGCTTGGCAACTTTATCAAGTAAACAAGCAAAACATCTTGAATCATTGTGTCAACAGGGCATCCAAAATGAAAAAGCAATTGCCATAATTCAAGATTATCATTCCACCTTTCAACAAGGTGGTGTTCAAGTTTAAGTTTAGTTTAAGTTCAAGTTTAAGTTCAAGTTTAAGTTCAAGTTTAGTTCAAGTTTCAAGTTCAAGTTTATTTTATTTGCCAGTTCATACAAATTAAATATATTAATTAATTACAATATATTTAGAATTTAAATATACAATACGTCTATATTGAAAATAATATATAATATGGCGAGGAGACTTGGCTGAAACCACTAGGCTTATAGGTGTGACAGTACGTAGTGAATACAGTAAAGGCGGCGGTAGGATTGAAGAAGCCCTAATCATAAGTCATATATTTTTAAGCTGAAAAAGGCATTTCTGAGCTATTTCAGAGCCTTTTTTCGCCAAGCAGCTTGCGCTTCGCGCTCGCAAAGGTCTATTACCAGTCTATTACAAAATTTATAATTAAAAACTAACTAAACGTAAAATTAACTTTCTCTAATGCTAATCTGTATTAAAAGTTTTCTTAAAAAGGCCTTGCTTAAAACTATTAATCTTTAGTGTTTTTGAGGTCTAGAGGAAGACTATTCCATTCGCTGACTCCCCTTGTATTCCTGCGATGAATGCCAAAGAATGCTTAACAAAATACTTAGATAAATACTCTGGAGATAATCCATTCATACATTTAAAAACTAAGATTAAATCGTTGAATAGAATCTTCTCTGAGACATTTAGCCAGTTAAGGTATCAGGGTACCCCAAAGTTTCTCAAAAGAGTCGATTTTTACTTTTTACATTTTCTGATAGAATACACAATAAGCTATGATTTAGTGAAAAAAAAATATTTCACTAGCGATTATTAATAGCGAGTTATAAACGAAAAACTTGTTTCCAGCTTAATCCCTGGCAATTATCTGTTGACATCACTTGTCGATTGACCTGTCATCAAGAGAGCTTGTTGGTGCAGAATATATTTGCTATCGAAACCTTTGTAAAAATATTATTCAACAAGAGCCAAAGTTCAATGGGATCAATTTCCCTTGACTTCCCGCCATTTGTGTGGGAAACGTAACAAGATTTTGGTTGCCCTTTACTTCAGCTGTCATCGGGCAAGATTATTATGTGTTATAATCCCCTTGTATCAACAAACCCGCTTCTTTGCTCCAAAACACATTTTTGCGTTTTTCTCAGAAGTGAATTTACGTTCAATTAGCCGTGTATTTTGAGTTCCCGGTCAAAGGGATTTTAATAGATTCATCTGAAATTTGGCAGAGGTTGTCTTCGATAGTTGTTCTTTAAAGGTGTGTCTCCGATTTTCAATTCCAAATTTATCGTCTGTTTTGTATCGGACACAGCTATTTTGGCGGTGTTGTAACTTTAGGAACGTATAACAGACCAACGGGGCAACTAATCAAAAATCTGAGACACACTTTTGACAAGTGATATCTCATGATGTCAGAAGGATAGCAAAGATTGTTTTCGGATCAATATTGATCGACCGGGAACTCCGTGAAGACACCTTGGTGAAAATTTGAATAATTCGCTCTTACCTAAAAGGAAAAAATAATTTTACGATAAAAATAATAGAAATAGTTTCTACATTTATTCAGCTTTCTAAAAATGTATACTTTAATGGGGTTTAGACTAAACGTTTTGGCACAATACAGAGTTGAACGCACACCGGTCGCTAGGAGTACCCTGATACCTTAATATGATCAAGCTTTCTGTTAATGCTAAGACTATTCTGGCTGCAAAATTCTGCACTAATTGCAGCTTATATATATTAGATTTATTTGTATTCCCCCACACTGTACACTGAGCAACAATAAAATAATTTAGTAAATACAAAGCTATTGATAAGCAATAATAATGTTTTCTTTTCCAAGAGATGCTTAATCCTATTTATCTGTACTGATTCATGCAGCCAGAGGCTGTTTTAGTAATATGTACATTGTAAGTGTGTCCTTGGTCAACACACACACTCCAACATCCTTAGCAACTGAAATGGGTGAAATAGTTTTGCCTAATAAAGAAAGGGAAATGGCAGGCAGCTTCTTAGTAAAATGTGGTAAACCAACAACTACCAATTTCGTCTTATCAGGATTTATGAGTAAATAATTTTTGGCACACCAGTTACTAATATTCATGAGATCACTGTTCAGAGCTGAAATAGCACTTAATGAATCCGATAGTGAAAATTTAAAATACAATTGACAATCGTCAACATATGCAGTAACTTGACTATGACTAACTATGTTAATGAAATAATTGATATAGATAGTAAAAACACAGCACTTCCGAGTTAATTTAAAAATCACACTGAAATCTGAAGCCAATGGCAACGTTTGTATACTGCTTGCTCTCAGAAAAGTCTATTTTTTGCTCCATTATGTTTGCAACATACATATGTCATTAAATCCCATGGATGGCAGCGCTGCGCGGATGTGCTACATATAGCATCATAAACGGGACTGAATGCAAGAGTGGGACAAACATGGCTGTACTGTAATTGTACTAAAAAGAACATGGAGCCACATACATATAACATAAAACTTGCAATTAATTTAAAGCCAAGCCTTCATTGAAAACCAAACTGCTGAAATCCGACTAAAACTTTATTTGTCCAATCTGTGACGTCATTCGCTTTCCCTGATGCCAGTGCCACCCCCAGTTTCAAAATGTCTAGATCCGTCCATGTTTTACATTGATGATTTATAGAAATTTACTAATCAATTAAATTCCGTATATCTTTAAATTTTATGTCAGTTCCATAAGACCAATTATATAAAACTATTCTGAAGCTTGTTTTTTTTTTTTTTTCTTGTCGTGCTTTTACGATTCCATCTGGCATTCATTGCAAGGATTCCCCGGGAAGGACTCGTTTCGGTCTTTTCACACGTCTTCTTTTCATAAACGGAAGTAGCTCCGCTGAAGGCACTTGGCGTGATGCCTCATGGCATGCAAAGATTGAGTACCACACTGTCCGTACTGTTCAGTTGGCACTGGTGAGCTGGTGAGAGATGGCATCGCAGCCAACGGCTTCAAGTATGAAGTCGCCTGTGAAATCTTTGTCACTTCGCAGCGATCAAGACAGCAAAAGGTCTATTCACATGAAGGTCGGAGAGAGCACCTACAAATCAATTGCCAACTTTTGTTTTGATATTGACTGCTTCATTAAATTCAATCCTAAGCTGTAGCCGCAGCAATTCAGTGGGTTCTTGTTGGAGAAACAATGTGAGTGTCCTTATACTGAACTGAAAGATGTTCATAATTTAAATTTATATGGATTTTATTTAAGCTGGTGGTGTACGATTTACGATACTGCCTTTTTCTACTCTCTGATCGATTTGGAGGTCTCACCTCCCCTGGTCCAAGTCCCAGGTGAAAGTATTATTTTATCAGATTGCCGGCTCAGGTATATGATTGCCATGCCTGTGTAGTCGTTAAATTTGACTCTAAACATCATATATTTTCGTTCCACTGATCCCTGATTTTTAAGGAGAATTTTGATTTTGTTAGATCAGCTAGAGTAACTTTGTCTGAAAACCCTTCTACCACAGTTAACTGACCCTGTGTTTTGTTTGCTATTAAAGGAAATGTTTCGTCACTACCGACGAAATGTCGGCGGCCAAAACGTTTCGATGTGCCATAAACAGAATTTTCTTGGCAAAAGGAGGAGTCAGCTGAATCAGTATTTGATGAAGGTGACGGGCGAGTTTTATAGCTCATCAGAAAAAGACACTAAAGTAGCTGCCCTGATCTTTGGGAAGCAGCCAGATGACGATGTGTATGTCATGGGACAAGAAGTCCAGGTAAGTCAGTTTAACTTTGCATTAAGGAACAGGATACCAGTTTCATGCACTTTACATTTTCTGATAAAATACACAGTAAGCAGTATTTCACCAGCGATTTTAATTTTAAAAAATCCGGCTTTAATTTCCGTAATTAAGGTATCAGGGGGGGGGGGGGGGGGAGGTTGAGGACCTCTACTAGCGCGAACTGAAATTACGCGCTAGCTTTGTAAAATATTTCAGTAAGAGTATATATTTTTATGAAACTGAATAAATGTAGTTCTTGAAAATTAATTCAAAATTTTATTTTGTTTTTTAAAATCCTAAAAAGATATTGCAACTTATGCACGTTTTGAACGTGCTTCACTTCAAAAGTCTGAATCTGTCAGGATTGTCGTCTCGGCAATAAAAAAAAAACACGTTAGCTAGCAGACTCTTAATACTTTTATAATACACTATACAAAATCCCTCGATTCTGATTGGACGAGAGGAGTACAATTAAATCGTTAATTGTACTCTGTAGAGTACCTATTACGTCGCTATGGCAATGATAGTGTATTATAAATAAAAAATCGCACGATCTTCTCATACAATTCAGAATTAATAGTTACTCGTAATGTTTTGAAAACTCTCAAATAGGACTCGCCTAAAGGCTCGTCCTATTTTGAGAACTTTCAAAACATTACTCGTACCTATTAATTCCGAATTGTACTCAAGATCGTGCGATTTCCTATACTAATCTCAAAAACGGTGTCCGGAATTTATTCATACTGCTTTAGATCAGCCGCTTTTGAGTCTTAAATATCGATGTTCGAAATTATCACGTACAAGTGTACAAACCAAACAACATCTCAACAACGAAGACGAAAATCAAAAATCGCTGGCACCGTTTTTTTGTTTAAGCTTTGATTGATAATTGTGGAAAATTTGAAATCAAACCGTTTAATTACAAGGAACTTAGAGCACTTTAAAAGCACAATTTTTCCTATTTCAAAAACGCCAGATAAACGCGTTTATTCATTCGGGCCAGAAAGCCACAGGGGTGTTTACACAACACCTGAGATCTGTCAGTGCATTGTCATCCTACCTGGTCATTCTCAACATGCTCAAAGTTCCTAGCTATTATTGCATAGTAATATGAGAGTTTTACAGTCAATCGTGGCAGAGGTCAACAGAACTTTACAAGATACTATAGTTTGTGATTGTTCATTCAATTGGGCTCCATTCTCGGAAAGTTCAATTGGTAGCTTTTTGAGTTGGCACAAAATTCCCTTATGCTGGAATCTTCTTGAAATTCATCAGGCCATTGCTTGTTCTTCTGAAAATACGAACCTTTCTCCGAAGCCGCAAGAGCGACCTTTGCCGCGGAACCAACAAACGATTTTCGTTTTAGAGTAGACATTCTACTTTATTACTCTTCAACACTTACGTATCAAGAAGAGAAACATAAATATACAAATATAAAATAAATAAATAATCTATAAATAAGTAAATAAACGTAGGTATATATATATATTATATATACAAATTCTAAAAAAATATGAAATGTACTAAAATGTTTAAAGCTCATATAATAATATTCTAGTTGTCTGATATATACCCGTCAATCCTAATCAATATGTAAACTGATAAATGTGATAATTAAAGCTTATGTCCTAAACGATCTCTATGCTCGCTTCAATTGAAAAACAATTCCAAATAACATAAAATAAAATAAATAGATAAATAAATAATCTATGCAATTAAGCTAAAATACTTTTGTAATATTATTACTCTAATTCCCCAATATATTCCTTAAATCTCTAATTAATATAGCAGAAGATATAAAAATTAAATTAAATACTAAGCTTATTTAGTTGGGCACAAAAAGCTGGATAACTCTGTGCTCTTGTTTCAATTGATAAACAATTCTAGTCTCTTATAGTCCTTGGAAAGAAACTATATAAGTAATAATCGTGTCGTGCCCTAGGTTGGATATATGTGGTACTTGAATAATTTCTAGTGTAACGCTCAGAATGCTGATAATAGTCAGGGATAGGTACTGCAATGTTATTATTTACTGCTAAGTGAAATGTTTTCAAACGATGGGTTTTCCTTCTCTCTCTTAATGGATCCAAGGACAGTAATTGCTGCATCCGTGTAACGCTAGAGTTCCAGTCGTAATCCTGCTTTATAAATCTCACTGCTCATCGCTGAACTGCTTCGATTTTGTCCACTTGTTCCTGCCTATAGGGATCCCACACAGCCGATGCGTATTCTAAATGTGACCTAACGAGTGTGACATAGGCTGCACGCTTGGTTACTTCAGAACAGGAATACAAGTTCCTTTTAACAAATCCAAGAGTTGAGTTGGCCTTCTTTACAACGTCGTTTACATGTGAATTCCACCGTAAATCGGAAGACAATAACACGCCAAGATAAGGATGTTGTTTAACATCTGAGAGGATCTGATTGTATAAAGTGTAATCTTTCAATATTGGTGATCTATTCCTATGGACTGTCATTTTGTAGCATTTGGAGGGGTTGAAAACCATTTGCCATCTTTCAGCCCATAGTCCTATTTTGTCCAGGTCCCTTTGCAGTGCTTGGCTGTCATTATCATGAGTGATCTTATGGTACAGTAAGGCATCATCTGCAAAAAGTCTTAGGTTGGATTCAAGGTGCTCTTGCATGTCGTTGATGAATAGCAGGAACATTAGTGGACCCAATACGGTGCCTTGCGGCACACCTGATGTTACGGCAACTGGATTCGATGAAACTCCGTCCACCACGACTCTCTGTGTTCTGTTAGTAAGCCACGACTCGATCCACGTTAACGTTTTGTCCTGAATACCATAGTACTGTAACTTGCTGATTAGGCGTTGATGAGCGACTTTATCAAATGCCTTGCTAAAGTCGAGTATTAGCATGTCTATTTGACTTCCAGTATCGATATTTCGTGTTAGGTCTTCAATAGTCAACAGAAGCTGGGTTTCGCATGAATGGTTTTTTCTAAATCCGTGCTGGTTCGCAAACAAGATGTTATTAGCCTCTAAATGCTGCATTATACTCTTGTAGATGACGTGTTCCATGAGCTTGCACAATACGGTAGTTAAAGACATTGGCCTATAATTACTTGGGTCATGTTTCACTCCTTTCTTGAAAATTGGGACCACATTTGCACCACTCCAGTCTTCAGGTAGTTGACCGGAGCAATACGATTGGTTAAAAAGAAAAGTCACAACATCTGCTATTTCTGATGCAGTTTCCTTGAGCAATATGGTTGGTATCTTATCTGGACCATTTGCTTTCTTGCTGTTTAAATTCTTAAGAAGTTTTTCCACGCCGTCTCTACTAAATGTTATTGAATCCATTCTCGGGATTTCACTATGACCTTTACTTGGTATAGATGTTAAATCCTCAGGTGTAAATACCTGTTCGAAGTGAGTACTTAGGATTTCTGCCTTGCTTGCGCTGTCGGTCTTTATACTGCCATTTTTCTTCAGCGGAGGAACTCCAACCTGGTCTTGTCTTTTAGATTTTATGTAAGCCCAGAATTTCTTGGGCTTCTCTTTTAAATCAGAGTTAAGGGTATCTGCTATGTACTCGTTCTGGGCCTTTTTCATTTCGATCTTGAACAATTTTTGGAATTTGCGATATTTCTGTTTATCACAAACTTTTCCTGATTTCTTATAGTTATCGTACAGCCTTTTCTTCTTCCTCAGGGATTTCTTGAGTTCTCTTGTCATCCAGGGAGCGTCATTCCATGAACCACTCTTTTTGCTCTGTACTCTTTGGTTGAGAATGTTGATTATGCCTGATTTGAAGAACTGCCAGTTACTCTCTATGTTGTTATTCTCTGGCCGACTTTCAAAGAAATCATTACTGAGCTGGATTGCATCCTGACGTATATCAGCAAAATTATAGACTGTACGTGGCTTCTTTTTGTTAACTTTAACTGTTAGGTTTAAGTTAAAGGACACAGCTGAGTGGTCGCTGATGCCATGAGTACTGGTTAAACTGTGTACCAGATCAGGATGGCTGGTTAGTACTAAGTCAAGCACTGACTGTTGTCTTGTGGGAAAGTTAACAAGTTGGGTAAGACTGTGATCATCTAGGAGGTCAATAAATTTCTGATTTACTGCTACTCCGTATTGTGGACTCTCCTTGATTGAGGCACTACTCCATTCAATGTCCGGCATATTAAAATCACCAGCGACGATAATTCTTGGAAAAGATCCTTTTGACTGCAATCTATTGATTGACTGTTTAAGAGCTTCAAGTGGTTTCTCATTATTTCCTGGAGGACGATAAAATGAAGCAAGGTATAAGGGTTTCTGATTAGACATTCCAATTTTAATCCATATTGCCTCGGCTTGGCAGTCCAGTTGAGTTTGATGAATAGCAGTTATTGAATTATGTACAGCAATGAAAACCCCACCACCAGGATTGATATCATGTCTGTCTTTACGAAATATTTCGTAGTCCCTTGGGAAAACCTCTGAATTTTTAATTGATTCATCAAGTTTGGATTCCGTTACTAAGATAATATGAGGTTTCTTTTGGTCAACTAGAGCTTTAAATAAACCACTTTTATATTGGCTTCTGATGCTATTACAGTTAAGGCTTAATACTTTCAATTTTTGCAGACACTGTGGCTTGTTGGTTTTGTGATAGGCGACTTTTTTAGGATGATTATTCGCTCGATTGATCTCTCGTCGTGGAGTTGATGAGAAAGATCTGGACCAAAAGAGTGGATTCTTGATGTTGTCAGATCCAGAGGACTGAAATAGTTAGACGCATGAACAGACCTTGATGATTCAAATATAGAACTGGAAAAATTCGGAAGACCACAATCGACACATTCCCAAGTACAAGATGAGTTGGCGAGAGCCTCGTAAATTTGAGTGCTCATTTGCATACACTTAACGTGATACCAAATACTACAGAAGTCGCATTGAATACCTCTTTGGTTGGATCTTACAGCTTTTGAACAAACTCCACAAGGATAGCGGCATTTTGGCCCTGGATTTGTTGAGATGTCACCACTTAAAATAATCAATCCAAGGAGATTGAATCCAGACCACTTCAATATGGCGGATCGATCGGCATTCATTCCCTGATAATAACTCGCTTGGCTCAAGCTCATTCGAGCAAGAGAAGATGAAATACTGTAACCATTCCATGGAGGAGTATCTTAGACAGAAGGACTGACTTCTGAAGTCGTTCGATAGTGTATACACAAGGCAAGAGCAAACAATTTAGCGAGAGCAATAAGATTTACCGCCATTCGTACCGTCACCCAGAAGCCTTTTTTTTCTTTTTTTTTTCTTTTTTTTTTCTTTTTTTTTTTGAAACAACTTATAAAGAAATTTAACTATACACAATTGAAAAGATCGAAATTTATAAATCTATACACGTTTGAAAGCCTTCTAGCTAGTAACTGCTGCGATTGTTGTATCGATACTGTGAAGTAAACCACGAGGGCTTCATGTCAAGGCAACCTCATGCCCATGACAGATTGCTAATTAACTGATGACAATAAGTTTCCAGAAGAGTTTGGATCACGATTTTTACTTTCATTAATTTATCGCGATTAAAAAATCAAAATGAACTTTTTTTGATATTGCACTCTTCCCAATAAGCGTAAAAAAACATTTTTTGGAAATTCTTGTCACACTAACCCCTCCTGATACCTTAATATCCGAAAATCCAATTTGAGAAACCGCAACTCGATCCTAACTCGAATAAAAGATAAGCAGACTCACGAATAATAGACTGTTGATATCTTTGCATCACAACATCTTTTGGGCTCAAGATTCCCTAGAGTTATAAAGTTTTTCCTCCTCTTTAAGAGCATGTGCATTGATTTCACTCAGGGACGTGAGATCCGCTGTTATTTTGATGACCTGTGGAGTGACACCAACTGCGAAGTGCCATACATTTCTTACAAAAAAATTGAGCAATTTAAAGGTTAATATCTTTGCAACAAAAGCTCATTTTAATTTGAAAATTCGTGAAGTTACATAATTTAACTTGCTCTTTAGAGTGATATTATTTTCACAGGTGATATCTAATGATCTCAGGAAGTAAACATAGCTCGCTGACGTGGAACTCTTTGAAGACACCTATATGGAAATCTAAAAGAAAAAGAAACAGTCTCTACATTTATTCAGTTTTCTAAATCTGCATATACTGGAGGCCCAAAGAAAATCATTATAAATAAAACATTAAAACATTAGAAATGTCCAATTTTTGTTATCAAGTTTCAATTTCAAATTAAAATTTCAAATTTATAAAATTGTAGGTTAATCCCCACTGTAATGTAAGAAATGTTTCCCGGAGCTTGCAAAGTTCTTAGGTGATCTGATCGTAATTTTGAATTCAAATTGGAAATCACTGACCCGAAACGACCATTATTTCCCCGGGGGGCACTCCATTGTAAAAGGATTACCCCTAAAAGATACCGGAAGTCTTTTAAGAAGGGAGTGGTGGACGATTTTTAACCCCGAAGGCCTAGTTCAAATGTTGCATCTCACATGTTCCAAACTCAATGCAAATCTTTTGTTTCTTCTCATTATCATCTCATTCGCATTGAATTCAGCATATGTGAGATGCGATGTTTGAACTAGGCCTAAGAGATACCAGCGATACTGACTAGCCTGCGTTGTTGACGGTTTAGCGGGGAGACTCAGATAAAAAAGGAAAAGGGAGAGGTTGTCGTACCTCCTGGGCAAACTGAGGGGCTCTGGGTACGAGAAATTTTTCTGCGAGCATGCGCAGTAAGAAAAATCGGTTCTGGAAACGAGCTAGATTGGGTTGATTGGCATGATCTAATAGAAAAGAAATATCAGAATTCGCGAAAATGATCAAAAACTCCCTTTTGACCTCACTGGAGAGCAGAGAGATTTACAAAGCATTGTTGGACCTTTTCAAGATGGCAGCCAAAAAGATCGTTTCTGGTAGAAATGGTGGTCAAAACAGACGTTTGAATTCAGGTTTTATTTTTCAACAGTGAATTTCATTTAAGCTTAAACACAGGAAAGGCTATATTGTTTTTCTTCACCCCTTTTATTTTATTTTTTCAAATTAATATGAGCTTTTGTTGTGAAGATATTAACCTATATTTAGTACGAAAATATGTCTGGCACTTCGCAGTTGGTGTCACCCCAGGTCATCAAAATAACAGCGGATCTTACATCCCTGAGTAAAATCAGAGCACATCTTCTTAAAGAGGAGAAAAAAACTTACATTATAACTCCAGGGAATCTTGAGCCCAAAATATGTAATGCAAAGATATCAACTCTTTCACAAACTCAGTCATTACAAAGAAATGTATGGAGCCCCCATATTGGTGTACAACTTTAGTACACAAACATGGCGGACAATAAATATGATTGGCAAAATCATTAAAAAATAACTTAATCATGAATTTTGTTACAGACACCCAATAAACAATGATTTGCGTTCACGTATGCGCATTTTGCGTAAAAGCTTGGCGTGTTGTTATATTTTCTTCATATTTTTCAATATAGTTTTTCCAAAAGCCTCAAGAAAGAGAAAGCCAGAAACTTTGCGTAAAAATATTGAAGTGGGTAAAAAAGCGAAAATGCAAGGATGTGTTGGCGTGACAGCATGGAGTTTGTTGTCTTGAATTAGCATATATTGCAGCATGAAAGAATGTGAACATGAAAGCAACAACATCGAACTGAGAATTATGCCGGCCAAATAACTTTCGACATACCCAACTTTGAAAATTATTTTGAGTGTCTTAGAATATTTCAATGGAACTGGCATTTTGCAAGGGTATTTAAAATATGCTCAATTTTGAATGACAGAAATTTAAAAAAAATTATCGACGATTTTTTTGTTTCCGAGCGATGAACGTAATTTTTGAACATTTTGCAAAAAGTCCGCTCAGTTTTGTGTTTATGCTGATTAACACTGACGGAGATCCATAACACCATGTAATCTGAAACTGTGCAAGAAGTTAGTATGACAGTTGAGCAACAATTAGACGGTCGGACAGCTCTAAAAGTGTTTTCTGTGAAAAGTTATTGGACCACTAAAAACAATCATGAAATTGGATGTTCAAAAGATTCGCCTCAAATATCTCAAAATCGGCTTAACAGAAATTTTTCTTATTTCGTACACTTAGAGGCAAATACCTAAATATTACCGTCATGGGTGTCATTTTAAAAGTTTAGATCGAAAAGCGCGTAAAATGAGCAAAACGTAAAACCAGTGACGCTATTGTTTCGTCTCCATGGTAACACCAATGTCAACAAAACATACACCATTCAAAAGTTTAACCCTTATGTAGTAACTGGACGAAACATCCGATTTGTAGGTTAGTGTAAGACAGAGCTACAGCCATTTAAAGTAGACCGGTCGAGCATAAAAAATACTATAGGCAGCCTCGCTCCTTAAAATAGGTTCGCTATTCGCCAAAACGGAATTTAGACCATAATCATTAATTCCCGTTGCAATATTTGGAGTGTGGTACAACTTTTGGCTAAATAATACTGCAAAAGCGACCATAAGGAATGGAGCTAAGAAACGAGCAGCCATCTTGGACGACCGCTTGACCGTAGGCCGGGCAGGAATTTTAAATTGCAAATGTGTTTTTTTTCCTCTATTCGTCTCGAGAAAAGACCTTTCTTGTGCAATCGATTACGTGATGCATTCCTGATTGGTTAAGAGCATAAGAAACAATGCCCTGCATTCATCATCTTTGAGTGACTGCGAACGCAAGCCAGGAATTTTAGGAATGCAAGATGGCCGACTACAAAGAAAATAGCTTTCAAAGACAGGCACTTCCAACAATAATAAATCGTAAAGTGAAGCTTTTAACTCGAGATATACCTAGACACTTATTAGAGCGTCAGAATGGGCTGTTATTTTGAGCTTGATCTCCAATACTTTGACCAAATATCGAACTCTAAATGGAGTACTTGAAAGGAAGCTCCCGCGATAAAGACTGTTTCCTTTGAGCTGGAAATCTACGAATTTCTCACCCTACATGTTGCTAAACGAACACATATAGAGGCAAGTCAATTATATTTCTCATTCAAGCGTTCAAGAGATCTTGAGAGGTTTTTGTACTGAATTTTAATATCGAAATTCTGGACCAGATCATTTATATTTAAATTCCATGGAACTATCTGACCGTGTTTGGTCACGCAATGTCTTTTATTGATATATAAAACATCTGGAACATGAACGAAAAAAATACACGTAGAAGAACAGCAAACAAATTAGTATGTAGTGAAATAAAAAGTTGAATAAACTGGTAAATTTGCAGGTAATATTTTTGCATGTGAGATACATAGTAGCCATGATAATAGAAGGCCAAAGGCCATACTAGTAGCTGCTGACAGATAAATAGCATCACCTGTTGATCGACAATAAGCTTCCATTTTTTAGTCCATCGGCCAGACCAATTTTTCTTACCAATTTTAGGACAATAAAACACACAAAAAAGACAGAATAAGTGCTTACTAATATTTTTGCATTGTTTAATTTGAAAATGCGCTTTTAGGCATTGTTTTATAAAAAGTAAATTATCTGCCATGATTTGCAATGCATTATGGGTAATCAAGATGGCGGCCCACATGTCAGGTAATTTAATCCTTGTTTTTTAGCCAAATAACTTGCTTTTCTGAAGATATCTTGATTTTATGTTAACAAGAAACTCTCAATAACCACTCTTGCTATGCAAAATAATAATTCAAGCACTTTTTGTGGTTACTGGCTTTATGCCAGTGGATTTATGCCAGTAACACACTATGCCATCGCCTTCATGCGTGCGTGCGTGCGTGCGTTCATCTCCGAAGTAGAGCCGAAGTCTCAAGCCGAAAGATATGCGAACTTCGCGCGTCCGTCCGAGGGTGTTTGAAGTCGATTATTAATAATCAGATATAGCCTTTGTGGTTATAAAATATATCTCCTCAGACCAAATCGTTCAGTTTAGTTGATAAATATATCTGTAAAGGAAACGTTTGATCAATTTTTTTTAAACGTAGTATTGACGAAGCCGTTCAGAATGAAATAGGAAACTTAAGCACAGAAACATGGGGCGATATTTTAGTGTAGATTCGACTTTGTGTTTCTTTACTCGATGTAATCAGCTAGGCAGAGCTTTAATTGATTGTTGCGAGTTTTAGAAAGATATGTTTGATTTAAATTTTGTTTTCCAATTGCGTTTACAATGTGCATTTAGTTTTTAGAGATGCGAAGTTAAACGTCATTTATATTTCTCAATGGTTCTGTTACATTTTATATAGTACTTCAGTTTTCATTTTGGTTATGTAGAAATTTAAATAAACTTACCAAGGGCAGTAAAACAAAGTCGTGTCTAAAGGTTCGAAGGTTTTCGATTTGTAATAGACAAATCTTTGTTTGCACGTCATGGCATAGGTGCCAAAAATTTGAATTAAAGTTATATTTCTCGTCCAATAGATTTTAACTAGTAGATGTACAAAATTTTATTTCTTGTCCAATCGATTTTATTCTAAAATATGGTTTAGAAAACTGTGTTTGGGGATAATTTTTGAGCCAAAAGCAAAATAATTTGATGCACGAGATGTTTTATTCGGCAAGAGTTGTTATGTCACATAACTCAAACAAAATGTAGCGTATTGCTCCACAGGACACCAACAGTTCACACCGCTTCTGAAGTGTGAATAATATAGAAGTATTTTCACGTAAAATACGAATGTAAAGTCTGTAACTATAAAGAATTTTCTTTATTTGATGTAATCAGGCACAGCTTTAATTGATTCTTGTGAGACTTTGGAAAGACTTGGCTACTTGCCACCATTGACATTTTAATACTAAAAATTCCAAACGTCGTCTTGTTTTTGACCTCATAAAATTCAAGATTATCTTGAAGTGTGGTTTATTGTTGATTTGATTTAGGCAATTTCTCAACAGAACTTACATGTTTGATCGAAATCTCATTTTCCAGCCGTGTTTACAATACCCTGGTCCCAGAGGGTTTTTCTTTTTCTTTTTTTCGTATTTCTTTAAATATATACAAAGAACAAAAATAAGAAAAATACAAAAAAAAAAAAGAAAAAATTATAAAATACAAAAGAAAGCCTCTGGAACCGGGGTATGTTTACAATGTACATTTACTAGTTAAAAATGCGAAGGCAGGTTGAACATAATATATATTTCTCAATGGTTCTGTTACATTATATATAGTACTTCAGTTTTTCATTTTGCTTATGTTGAAATTTGAATAAACTTACCAAGGGCACTAGGACCAAGTCGGTGTGTGTGTGTGTGTGTATACACTAGTCAAAGTAAACCCCTACCTCCACCCCCAACCAGGGACAGGTCTTGAAATGTTTCTATATCTATATTTGGATTTGAGGGCATTCTTGCGCAACCGTTTACGTGTTACAACTCCTGATTGGTTAAGAATGTAAGAAACAATGCCCTTCATTCATCACCTTTGAGCGAGCGCGAACTCTTCGAAGCTAGTGAACGCCAGTCAGGAACTTTAGGAATGCAAGATGGCGGACAGCTCAAAAAATAGCTTTCAGAGACAAGCTTTTCCAGCAGTGAGACAATAGAAAATGGAGCTTTTAACTCGAGATTTGCCTACTGAGAGACACTTATAAGAGCTTCAGAATGGGCTGTTTTTTTTGAGCCTGATCTCCAATACTTTGACCAAATATCGAACTCTAAATGGAGTACTTGAAAATGAAACTCTCGCGACTCAGAGCAATTCCTTTGAGCTGGAAATCTACGAATTTCTCACCCTACATGTTGCTAAACGAACGCATATAGAGGCAAGTCAATTATATTTTTCATTCAAGCATTCAAGAGATCTTGAGAGGTTTTTGTATTGAATTTTAACACCGACATTCTGGCCAGACAATTATTTAGTTATATATTTTCATGGAACCAAGGCTCTATTTGACCTGATGCGTTTGGTCACGTAATGGATAAAACATCTGAAACATGAACGAAAAAATACACGATTTGTTATTGTGTCAAAAGCGTCGTTATAAGCGTCGTTAGAAGTCTTTACAGCAAACAATTGAGATATAGAGTGAAATAAAAAGTTGAATAAACTGGTATATTTTTGCATGTCGGACTGAGATATCTAATACCCATGCATGATAATAGAAGGACAAAGGCAAACACTAGTAGCTGCTGACAGACAAATTGACTAATCAGATATTCTTTGAAAAGGTCAAAAAAGGTCTTTATTATGTTACGGTTAAGTGAAGAATGCGTGAAACGGCTCGGGGAAGAGTGGTAGAGGTTATTTGCAAGCTTCAGAACGACATTTCGCGTCAAAAGGTCCCGTTATTAGGGCTAGATAAAGGTTAGATCTAGGGCTAGGAACTGGGATAGGGTCTACCCCTAAACCTAGCCCTAAACCTAACCCTAAAACCTAAAATTTAGCTCTAATAATGGGGTCCTTTGACGCGAAATGTCGTTCTGAAGCTCGCGAAATAACCTCTACCGGGAAGAGTACAAACGGGGCCGGTCAATGAAGCCTCTCCTAAAAGGGGCTCCCAGGGCACGAGTGAACGCACGTGTGCGTCTTGTTTCCTGAGAAATATCACTAAACAGTTCATGGCCTTGCTGTACACTTACACGAATACAAAGCAGGATTCAGTGGATTCCCGGGGTATGATAAATCTGAATAACAACTACAAGTTAGCTAGATAACAAAGACTCCAATCGCATGGTCAGCGGTCATTCTAAGCATATTTTGATGACGTAACAAATCATCGTTCACTCTACCTACACATGCATTATATCATTTTTCGCTCTAATGCTGAAAGAATAAACCGTGACACATCCTGTAAATCCAATATCCGCAATGCGGAAAATAAGTATAGAAATAACTGTACTGCGTAAAAACACTTTTCGTCATCACATTCAATAACAAATGAACAATAAGTGATATCACATAGGAACTATTGAGCTATATATATTTACTGTGTATTTCATTTGCCACACATCTTTAGAAAGTCCACTAAAATCCAATGTGACGAGCCGTGACACATCCTGTAAATCCAATATCCGCAATGCGGAAAAAAAAGGATAGAAATAACTGTACTGCGTAAAAACACTTTTCGTCATCACATTCAATAACAAATGAACAATAAGTGATATCACATAGGAACTATTGAGTTATATATAGTTTTCTGTGTATTTCATTTGCCACACATCTTTAGAAAGTCTACTAAAATCGAATGGCAGAGAGTCTAGAAACTAGTGTTGGGAAACAGAATGAGGACATGAGGTAAATATCTTATTAATCTCGTAGTCTTTTAATGAAAAGAATTTTCATATAATAGAATGCAATTTTCCCTACGATTCTCGCAGGCCATTTGTCTGTAATTTACGTTTGATTCGAATAGTGTTCAGTGTCATAGTAGTATGGTAGAGCTATAACATCAAAATTAGGTACTACCTAAGACAGCGGAGCTCCCAGTTAAATAAATAATAATGATTTTAAATACTTTGTTTTTGACATTTTCGATTCCAATGAATTGGCCTTCCTGTGGTAATACGCAAACAAAGATTGTATTTTGTTGTAAAAGAAGAAACAAAGATTATAGATCAAGCTTTATAGCATTCGCTTTCAGTAGGGTTCGAAAAACTCTTGCCCTTCAGTCTCCTGAGAATTGTAAGCTTTCAAGCTCAATGACCTTTATCACAGTGATAGTTATTCAGATTCAGTCAGATTATATAATTGACTTTGTAGTAGTGGTTCACAATTGTCAGAAATATAGAATGCAAAATTCCCTCAAACTGATTTCATTCACATAAATACTGAACCATTTAAACATCCTTCAATTAAACCGGACATTGCAGAACATTATATTTAGATTTTTCTGTAAAACGATTTTCTGTCTTGACAGCCATTGTGGCATCTTGTTTTTGTACTATGTAGAATAGAATGATACAGATAAATAGTTGTCTTTACACGAAACAAGAATTCTCTCTTCCAGGTTACACTAATCATGACTTTGTCGCAACAAGTCCACAGTGTACACTCCAAGGCTGCAAAGAATTTTGGTAGTTTTTCTTTTAATTAATCGATTCACTCTAGTCTTTCCTTGTGTGATGTTTCCTTGGTGAGCATTTTAAGCATTCCAGCGAGCATTATGAGCAATTAAGCCTTTTGTATTCATGTTTTATGCAACCAAAACATGCTATGATTACATTAATTACTAGAAAACTACCAAAATCCTTTGCAGTCTTGTAGTGTGCACTGAGGACTTAATGCGACAATGTTTTTTGAAATAGGTATATACTCTAGCCCTTTAGTCTTCTGTGAAAATTGTATGGGCTTGTAAGCTCAGTGACCTTTATTACAGTATATTTTAATATTCAGATTCACTGTCAGATTTCATAATTGACTTTGTAGTGGTTCATAATTCTCAGAAATAGAAAGCAAAAATCTTCGAAACCTTCTTTGAATTGATACAAGTAATTGAACCTTTTCAACATCCTGGATATTGCAGAACAAAATATCTTGATTTGTCTAAAGATATTTTTCTGAGCTAATTTAGTAATAAATAGAATGACGAGAAGTTTTGTTAACAAATGATTTGTCTGTCTTCACTATCAGATTGTGACATCTTTTGTTGTTGTTGTTGTTGGTTTTTTTTGTGTGTGTGTGGTTGTTGTTGTTGTTGTTTTGTCGTTGTTTTTTATGCAGAATAGAATGACACACTAGCTAGCTAGGCGAATACTTGTCTCTTCCAGATTACACTGATAATACAATTCAAAGTGATTATAAAAGCAGCTACTTGACATAACAAGGAATTAAGCATTTTCAATTTGCATTTAAAGTCTCATAGGGCTCACTGAGCAACTTCGTCCTTAATGGTAAAACAACTCTAGTTTGCATGCAAAATTCCTTCTTTTTTTCCTTTCATTTTTTTCATTAAATTCCAGAGCCAAACTTCAGCTGTATTTACACATTATTGGAGTTGAAATGAGTTCAAAATCATTTTTTTTTACTAATTTTATTATTAAAAGTAGTGCAAAAAGTTTACTATAAAGCAAAATGTCATTGTATATGTCATGTACTTGAGTGTTTGTTTAAACTTGGCCCCAGTTCAATGTGCATAAACGTTTAGTTCTTTTAATCTCTTTTAATTTAATTTAATTTTAATTTAATCCATTTACACTGCATTTTAACATAAGGGGAAATGTACATACATATATAAGAAAACTAATGAGAAATTAAATAAATACAACGAAAAAACTACTCAATACTAAGAAAAATATGCAGTGTGGAAGGACTAGAGGGAACATATGATCCATTCGAGCTAGTCCACCCAAAAAACGTACAAACACTTAAACAAAAAACAGCAACAAAAATAAAACGTTAAAATTTAGTCATACATCCTATCATATTCGTCATCATATTCATCAACATATCTTATATTTATATATCTATCTGCTACCAACAAGTTTTTACCCTACATAAGCAATACAGGACATCCCCATCCGCCACAAGCAATATAGGATACATCATGACAATAAACATTGTCATAATATATCCCACACCAAGCAAGCGAAACACCCCACACCGCCCATATGAAGTGAAAACTCGTCGTTTTAGTTTCTTTTAAGTTAGATTTCGATTATATAAGTTTATAACAGGTGTGTTTTCACAAAGAAGGCATCGTGAATTAGCGTCCATGTTGACAAAACCATTTGGTCATTGCCATTTACAAAAATCAATATGTACTAGACAATAATTATAAGTAATACCATGACCCTGAGGGATATTAGTGATTAAATGTCCCCGAAGCCGAGGGAGGTTTAGTGGAAACTTTTACTAAACCTCCCGAGGCTGAGGGGACATTTAATCACTAATATCCCGAAGAAGTCATGATCACCGAGGAAATAAACGAAAATACACTTCGCTTTTTTGTTTATCCAAACCTTGAACATATTGTACGTATACACTGAATTCTTTTACCAATTGTGCATAACCCTGTTCTCTGGGGAGTTTTGAAAATAGATTTCTTTGTTTTATACTTACAATGGGCAAGTATTTATAGGTTGTTAATCAACTCATGAAGTTATGCTGTTTACCCTAGAGACGCAATCAAGTAAAAAGCGACGTTTTGACTTAGCCATAACATAGTTAATAGAGGGGAATGGTTAGGAAGCCTTTTGTTACATTTCTTTGTTCTAGTCTGGATGTTGAACTGGTCTTGACCGTGCTCAAAGTTTGTTTAAATTCATTAGAAAATGGCTATATGAATTAAGCGAAATGCTGTCTATTGGATTATTTATTGAAATATTCTAATATAATTAATTTTGAACTAGAATACATCGAACAAGCAGCGGAAAAGAAACATTTGGGTTCAGTTGCTCAACCATGGCAATTAAGGCAAAACAATGAAAAAATAAAAGATTTGTGCACGGTCACGGTTGAAAAAAATGAACAAAGACATATAACAAAAGGCTTCCTAACCAGTCCCCTCTATTAACTATGGCCATAAGTCATTATCAAGCAATGTAAATGAGGTGATCATGGTATTACAACAATAATCGCGGTCCCACAATTAAATCCAATTAAATATTGTATTGGACATTTAGGAAAGTTGTTTTACCTTCCATGTATTTCTTTGTAAAAACTGACAAGGCTCAGTAAATTTGCTGTACTCTGCTGACATGTTGCGGACACCGTGACAGAATGGTTGAAGGTGATGTGATGTACATGCTAAATGTAATTAATGCATTTTTTCCCTAGCTCGGAAAAAAACAAGGAAACAATAGATGAGTATTTCCAACTTCATAACCTCTCACAACAGCTTATCCAGGGAGCTCTTGATGAACTAGACTTTCTAAAATTGGTTGACAAGTACCCTTCTTTGCGTAGTGGTCCCATTCTAGACAATGCAATACGACGGTACGAGTGGGTCTGGTTGCCCTTGGTAGCAAAGTATACTCGTGATAGTAATATGAGTGAAAAGGATCAGCATATCTCACTAAGGTCAGCACCAATCGACGTGGCGTGGGTGTGGCATGTTCACATGCTTGCGCCATTGGCTTATCACCAAGACTGTATTGCAAGTTTCGGACGAGTGCTAGACCACGATTACCGTTCACAAAATCTTACAGTTGTCAAGCAATTATGGCAAGAAACGAACCCATTTGAGCCGTTTGATGTCGATCTTGAAAACCCACCTCAGCACATTCCCAGGTATAAGTCGCTGCTCACATATGACATACATTTTGCTGCTCAGCGTCAGAGTAAGTTTTACTACAATGTTTCCTTACCTCATTATAAAGACTCAAAGTTTCTAGAAGCAGCCGTGCGTCAGTACAAACATTATCTACACTTGAAAAAGGAATGTCCTATATTGTACAATGTTCTTTGGTATGACTGGGTTCTTATCTGGCATGCTCACAAACTGCAACCGCTGACCTATTATAATGACATGGAAAAGTTACTTGGCTTTGTACTCGACTACGACGATCCAAAAAGTGATCGTGTCCAACGTTCTACGCTCTATGATTTTGAAAGGCTAACCAGGAAAGGTGCGTACAACTCAAGGATTTCAATTCCCAAAAGAGGGGCCATGTATAGGGGAGAACCTCTTCAAAAGGTTCCACCAAAACCATCAGGAAGATTTTTACTCATGCCATACGACTTCATTGTTGAACTGGTGAATATACAAACAGAATTGACGCCTGCTAATAAGTACAAGATTGTCATCCAATCAGATCAACGTCAAATGGAAGTGATTGTAAAAGAAGGAAAAGCTTCCCTGAAAAATGAGCCAATTTGTATTTTCCTAGGACGCAAATCATTCAAAGATTTAGACTTTCAATTCACTTTGTATCAAGAAAAAATGAAGATCAAGTCTAAAATTTTTGAAACAGAATTCAGTTTAAAACAGTTTTTGATGGAGGAAAATATCAATTTCTGCCAAGTTAATACTTCAGTAAATCCTTCTTTGAGAGTCTTGTTGAATTAAAGTTCCAAATTGTTTCTCTTCCCTTGGGGCACCTAAAACTGATTGTTGCTTCAGAACCAGACTTCAAACCAGACGTCAGAGTGCCTCACGTGTCTAAAGTTCTAAATCAACCAAAGCTGATGCTGACGCACGAGATGATTCAGAAGTCTAACTTGCAGGGTGAGATGTCATCCATTCAGATCAACGATCAACATGGTGACGTGGTCTTTAACTGCAAGGTCATTCACTCAGCGGAGTGTATGCTGTCCGCTGTTGAAATCTTTGATGAACATGGTAATCTCGAAGCCACTGCACATAGTGTAGATAATTATGCTTTTCCAAGAACACAAGAAGTGTCTGACTATGCAAATGTATGTGTCGTGGACGACGATGAATGTGCAATGCTCATACGAAGTAGAGACGAAGATTATGGAGTCTACGTAGGAAAGAAGATGGAAGGAGCAAGAGTGAAACTGAAGTTCTTTAGGTTAAACGGCGACCGCCAGGGATGGTGTAAAATTGAAGAACTCAAAAGCTTTGAATATGGTTATCTCATTTTATTGAGACCAACAAACGAATGTGAATCACCTAAAACAGCTGTAAAGTTTGATCTCAATGATGACCTCATAACAATTCAAAGTGCTGGAGGTAATGATGTCCCACAATGTTTAGCAATCGCTTTTGCAATAGCAATTCTACATTTTAGACGTTCGTGGTGTTTTTGCTATGACAGTTCTTTGAGAAAGAAAGCACAAACTACCCCTGTTGAAAAAACAACAGCTGCTAAAGTGAATGAAGAAGGTGTTTACAAAACTACAAGTCTGTTAATGGTGGCTGGTTATTTATGTGACACGTGTGGGTATGCCAGCTCTAGTAGTATGAGAGATGATGGAGCACCTAAACTAGATCATTCTATGATTTACGAAGACATTGGCAGCATCTCACTACCTATTGGATCAGCCGATAGAGTTTTTTTCGTATGACTGGGAAAACGAAGACGGTTACGGAATTTCAAATATTTTTTATTGAAATCAACGTACTGACACTGTTGACGTCATAGTACGGTGCACTGCGGTTCGTTTGCCACTCATGTGAAAACTGCTCTAATGATAGTGAAGGCTGTAGCCATCCGTTATTTATTAGGCGAGTCTTTTTTGTTTACATTTTTGCTCATTAGCCGTGATAAAAAGTCATAAATCGAACTTACGCTACAAGCAAGCAAACACAACGAATATAACGAAAATGTTGCATTTAGTAAATGCATACTTTTGGATTTTGATATATTTTTTATCACCAGCTTTGTAATATCTCATGCACTTATGTTTATATATATAATTAATTTGATTGCAATTAGCTATATTTTTATCACCAGCCTTGTAATATATATTATGAATTTGATTGCAATTAGCTAAGTGGTTTTTGTGGTTGCCGGCTTAGTAGCCAGGCAACCACTATGCCATCGACTGTGATAGTCCGTAAATTCCGAAGTCCGAAGCGATTACGAAGTGAGGACCGAGTATACGAAAATCATTCCGAGATTTAGTCGAACTTTTGTATTCAATGTTCACCTTTAAAACACGAATTTTTGAATTAGATGTCCGTATTTTACAATATGTACACGATAAAACTTCATTTAACCTTACTCTTTGACTAAAAAACTGCAAAGTTTTATTGATTAATATGGCTGCTATACTTGTCTACGAACAAACCACGAACACAACCAGTCCGGTTCATATCCAGTTTTGATGATATGACTGGCGTACGCGTGACAAAATGGTGTGTGTAAATAAGATCAAGTTGTCTCTACAATATCCCTTATTTCTTTGAAATGGCAATGCACAAGACAGTGATGGTTTCGTTCGGGAGCCAACCCAAAAGTGAAGGGGCCAAGACTTGTTTGTATTTGGACGGCCGAACTATTTGCAAGTCAAGAATTGTGGCTTGTAAAGTCTTGAGTGCTTGGATCTCTTTGGATGGCCAAAATCAATTCATTTAGGATTCTTGGACAATCGCTATCATAAAGATAAAGTTTTGGAGCAGTTCAAGAATTTTTGGGTAGGTTTTAACGATATTTTCGATTGTTGCAAGAGTCATGAGTTGCCGTGACAGACTGACGGCCAAAGGTCATGAATTCAAAGTTAGCCATAAATTTGAATGAACTTGCTTAAACTATTCGACAAATTTAATACAACAGTAACACTAGCCAACAATTGTATACATATTTTCCGGAGACCGTCACTCTGTAGAGGTAAAAATCACAGCTGTATTGAAATGGTAAAAGGTCTTATCGAAGCCTCCTTCGATTCACAGCCGTTTTTAGTCTCGTCACGCCAGGCGAATCCTCACCTGGCGTGACGAGACTAAAAAGCGGCTGCGAAGGAGACTAGTCTTATCGGTTCTTTATTTCAAATAACTGGCAACCACATGTCCTCTTAGAGTACTATTTTTATATACGCAGTAGTGCCCCTTTGGATACCACCCTTGTTGTTGAATGAGCCATCTTGCTTACATAAAGCCTTTACTGTCAAACTACCTGAAGCGTGAACACCTAGACCTCATTAATGAATTTATTCTTGCAATATTGATATCACTATTCGATTTGAATGTCCATTCGTGAAAACCAAGATTCGATATTCAAACCAAGATTAGTTTGAATACTCGATTGTTGATTGGATTATCCAAAACAAAACATCATCCAAATATGGATAAAATTAAACAGGGAATCCAACTCCATGCAAACTGCAAACTCGTGTTCTACTGCAGTGATCAAGAGTGATCAAGATGGCCGAAGGAAAGGTGAGACTTAAAAAATAAGGCGATTGTAATTGAAAATGATAAACATACACTGTTTGGGGCTAAAAATCAAAGCATATTTGTCAGTTTACATTATTTTATTCATACAATTAGAAGTCAGAATCGAGATTTTTTGCTTGTAATAATATCCAAATTCTCCCGCCAATTTTTCGCGCGAACTATATTAAGTCGGTCTTTTATCCTTCTGTTTGCTGTGTGTGTGTGCATTTTTACTTCCCGTAGCACATCTTCATGGAAGAGCAAGTTTACTTTTTCAAGATTGCTATACATCTCGGATATTGGTTTGATCTGTGGGATGTGCGAATGGAGGGCACAACGTGGCACGTTGTTTGCTGAAGAATTCCATTCTTCGATGTCATGCTTGAATAATTCGAATTATAACTTTTGTCCATAGGAAAATGGAAATAATGTCCTGATTGAGTATCAAGGTTTAAAAAAGGTAATCTGCATCAAAGACATCAAAGATAACATTAAAAAGAAAGAAGATTTACTTCAACTGTTTAGTACAAGCATCCAAATTCCCAAATCACAGCCATTGCTTGTATCATTGCAAAAATTTGATAAAGACTGGAAAGAGTTTGTTGACATAGAATTAAACGAGATTAGAAATAAGGACAAACTCAAGCTTGAAATTATAAATCAAGATTTGTGTATGCAAGAACCATTGGTGTCTAAGAAATACTCCTCTGGAAATAATACAGCAAGTAGTAACAATGGTGGTGTTGGTGCTGTCAACATGGCAACAGAGCAACTAATATCAAATCTAGAAAGAGAAAGGCAAGGTCTTGAATTTAGACTGAACATGGCAACAGCAGTGGTTAGTTCCCTACAGGAAATACCAAGGCCTCGTGTGCCTATTGGCAAAAATCTGGCTTTTACATGCAGTAACTGTCATTTCCAAGGACACAGAGTCAATACCTGTCGACAGCCCTCATGCCATGGATTTGAAGAATGTGGGAATAAAGCATTACATAAAGAATACAGAGAAAAGCTGAAAGAGGTATTTCAACCATCTTGAATGTAATGCAATGTATTTATGCAATGTTCATAAAATATGAGTAAAGTGAAAGGGAACAAGAATCTGAGAACTGGTATATATACTAGGCATGACCATACATCTCTGTATTATGTATAGTATGAACATAGTGAAAAAAAGAACATATTTAGAAACAAAAGGAACTGTCAAAACCAATACTTACTGTCAATTCAGATTTGTCTTATTTAAAATTACAGGGTTCCCAGGGGTCAGGGGGAAATGCAGTCAGGGGGTTTTTTTTTATTTAGTCAGCTGGGAAATTTAAATTTTCTCAAAAAGTCAGAAAAAAGTCAGGGAATTTTACTCACAGCTTTCCCATAATAGGTAGCACACTTATTATAGCTGAAATTTTAAGATAAACATAATTGAAATTGAAGATCAAGACAAAAAAGTCAAGTCTGTAACAATTAAGCAGATCTTGAGAAATCACAGTGTGATTTTATAGATAAATAAATGTGTTGTTTACCAAATAACCTGCAACTTGGTTTGTTTTTCACATACAAAATGGTCAGTGAAATTGTTATTTCAACAGGGAAAAGTCAGGGAATTTAGTTTTTCAAAATGACTGGGAACCCTGAAAAAGTAGTGTGGATATTTTACTTGACTTTGCGAATGTTTTTTATGTATTATTATTTTCAGGCTGAAACTGAAGTTAGAAATATACAAAAACTGTTAAAAGAAAATGCATCAGATGTTGAAAATTACAAATTACTCAGGTCTGTATGGGGATGAATTTCTACTCTTGAAACATTGCAGATTTAGATGAAATTATTGTTTCTTCACTATTATTTCACTGAGGGGACAATAATTTTCTACTTACAACATACATTGAACATAAGCAAAAATGCAAAAAAGACATTACATAGCACTCATCTGGTAGTCTTCATGGAGGCTGAGGTTTAAGCTCAGGTTTCTACCTGTAGCTATTACGGCACCTTACAGTGATTGTGCTATATTCAATATATTTTTATTTGAACAACTGTAAAAATATTTCTAGAACTCATTACTAATTATCCTCAGCCCAATGAGGGTCAGACAAATGGGTCACACAACAGATCCTTTGATACTATGATATTTTATTCATCAGTAGCTCAATAGCTGTAAGTAAAATTGTCATTGTCATTCGGTAGCTGGAGCTATGACATGCACCTCAGAGTATTGAAAAACAATATACCATGTTTAAAGTAATTTCTAGTGTTTATTGAAAAACATGAGCCCACAGAAGGAAGTCATGTTAACTTAATATGCAGCTCATGCCAAAAGCAGAAATATAGTAATGGATAACTTGAAGGAAACTTAGGAATACTGAAATTCATGCTTAAAGAAAAACACACCAACATAAAAAAACAAACAAAAAATAGCTTTGTATGAAATGGCTCAAGTAATATTTGAAGAGTATCTACAAGAAAAGATATCAACATAACATTATAATACTATAAAATATCAAAATTATGTTCATGTTATTTTATAGAGAAAGAACAAAAACCAATTTCTTCTCTACCATGAGAAATAAATTGCTAGTGTGCAACCCAGTAAAGTATTCAGATAGAGTTTGTTTGGACAATGATTTGAGGGTTCTCTCAGCTGCATGTAACAGCAAAATTCCCAAGGATGATGTTGACTTGGAAGAGATGATCCAGAGCTACAGAGAAAAAGCAAACCATTCAAGAGCATTACCTGGACTAGACAAAAACAGAAACTTAGGTAAATTTAAAGATGATTTAATAACCATTATTTTACACATTTATTTACCATTGTCAGGCCACAAAAAGGATTCAAAAACAGGGCAAAGGTTTTCGGAGAAGTATATAAACAGACATTTCAAGTTGCAAGTTGTGAATACACCTTCTGACTGCAGTAAAATATTTACTGTACTTCCAATGTTTAGTCAATGTTTTCAGGTAATTGTAAACAACTGCTTTCATTTGTTTTTATTTTTGTTGTTGTTGTTGTTTTTGTTTTAGGGAAAATAAATCATGCAGCTGCCAATAAATATTGTGATACTGATCTTTGCCATGGCCCACAGCAAACCAAGAGCTACTGGGATACTCCAACAGTCAGACATTCAACTTACAGTCGTTATGGGAGTTACCATAGTCCTAGTTATGGGCAGAGCCATCAAAACAGTCCCAAGACCTATTTCTCAAATTACAGCAATCCTATAAGGGCTGGTCAGTCAAGAAAAAGTTTTTCTCCATACGAGTACAGAAGACAACATAATCAGTGGTCACAAGAACAAAAGAGATATAATTATCCAGAACAAGAGTATAGTCCATTCCAAAGATCTCCTCTGCCACAGTTTCAATTCTCCCCGAACTCCCCACTGCATAGACAACAGCCAACTGCTAGTTATAAAGAAAATACCTACAAATACCCTGTAACAAGTACTTCAACACAAAGTAGATCCAGAAAACAACTGAATTATGGTAAACAACAATCATCTCATATGCATGGCAAAGAGAAAAAAGTTAAAAATAACCCTAGTGCTGCAGATCTTGGGAAAAAATTTAGGGAATCATTAAACAAGCAGCTTCCAAGCAGTGATACAGATGATGAGACTCAAGACATACCTAGTGACACAGCAGAGTCTCCACTAACAGATAAGGGACATGTAACAAAACAAATAAGCAAAAACAGTGAAGATGGTGTAAAGAATTCATCATTGGCAGATGAAGCTATAGTACAGGATTCAGTAGATGACAGTGAATCACAGTTATTTGATTATAACGATTGGGTCGAGGAGCAAAAGTCTGTTTCCAAAGGTATCTAATATGTGACACCTTGGCTTGTAGTAAATGACTTCAGATGTTTGAACAAGTTCTATGGTATCATGTTCATACAGCTCTGATAGCTGTTACTTTTATACAGTTATTGTTGACAACGTTGAGTTAGAAAAAAAATGTTTGTTTTATGATTTCTTGGATTATACTGATTCATGTACTGTTATGCTATAGAGTGCTTTTAGTCAAACCGTTCACTAGTTAACTATCACTAAATTAGATAACTATTTCACTATTTTAGCTGACGTCACATATTTTGAAAAATCACGAGCTAACGCTCTGAAAATCAGGGGGTCGTAGCATGTAAACAAATTGGAGCTAAGCGAAAAGAAACCTTTCAAAATTCGCGAGCGATTGTTTGAAAGCGTTCGTTCGAATTTATTTCTTGATTTATAGCATAACAAATTCAAAAAAATTACACGTTAGAACCAATATTCATTTGTTTTTCAACGTACAATAGCCTAGTAAGTAAGAATTAAGTCCCCCCTGAATTACATGACCGTTGGCTTGGCGGGGTTTCACTATTTTAGGTGACGTCACCTAAATAGTTAACTAATTTAGATAAATTTAGTTAACTATTGAACGGTTTGACTAAAAGCACTCTATCAAGTTTGACTGTTTTCATTCACATCAAATTCTTCATATTTACATGTAACTAGCATCCATATGAGCAACTGTCATACTCTAAAATGGATGATGAAGTATATTGATGCAATGTCTTATAATAATTATTAAACATGGAAAGGAAATATTTTTATAATAAAAATTGTTTTGGAGTTGATGGAGTAATAAAATATTATATATTTTTGGTAAAAACAATTGGCTTTGTTAATTTAGTTGAGTAATAAATTATTGGCAGCAGACAAAATGATCAAGTTCTTCAGTTTTTAAAAATTCTCATGGAAGGGATGGCAGCTATTGTTGATTGCAAGTAAATATTATAATAGCATTCTGCATTATATATGTTTTTGAGTAGTATAAGGTTTGGTTAAATGTTCATGAAAATGTACTTACAAACTCTGGCTATAATATGCAAGACAGGGTAACCAGAGCCAGAATGCAGAGTTCGTGAAATTAATACAGTTTTCTATTGCTTGCTATCAATCAGCTGTTGAATCTCATTATTTTTGTCTTGACTGGAGGGCAAAACTGGTTTGACTGGGGGGCAAAAGCTCTCATCCAGAAAGAGTTCTTTTGTAAACTTGTAATTCAGCTGGCAAAAATTCCGCACAAGACAGGATATGACTTCTATTGATAACACGCTTGCATTGTTGAAACGCTGTGCTAATATATGTAACCACAATGACAAAAATAGTTGAATGACTGCCCAGGTGTAATGTTTTCCAAAGCTCCAATTATGGCCATTTCTGTAAATGCCTGTGAAAATGCTTCATCTTGTTTCAATGTTAACTTCATTTGATTAAAACAGTATTCACAAGTATTTAAATGTGGTGAATACGGTGGTTGAAATAACAACCCTACTCCCCTTCTTCCAAGCATATTCCTGAGAGTAGCTTCTCCAATTCTTGAGTGATGGAATCCACAATTGTCCATGATTACAACATCACCTTCGATAAACACTGGTAACCCATCATTCCTTTGACAATTTAGTGCATAGTTAAAAAATGCAATAAGTTGTTCACTGTTGGAAGCACCTGGTATAATATTGTAGTAGTCTACACCAAAAACACTGTGTAACAAATTAACTGTATATGAAGCATTAGATGCATATCTCTGAACTTCTATAGCCTTGGTACCCCTATAACTACTCCCATGTGAACGATTTGATGAAGTCTTGATGACTGATGATTCATCAAAAAAGTGCAACCTTGTTGGACAAATGCCTTGCGTGATTTCTAAATATTCATCTACTTTCCCAATGTTTCTGAGCTGTTCTGCTGGAACACTAGAAAGCTTTTTATATGTCATATCCAACTTAAGGAGGCTCGAAATAGTTTTCTGACCGCGCGGGGAATGGTGACGAAAATTGTTCAACAAAATTAAAAACAAAATGGCGGGGCTTCCCGAGTCAGAACAAATTCTGCTAAACTTCGAGTAAAACAAGCAGTAATGACCACTTACTGATAAATTTTTCTCACAAATACAATTATCATTGCCAACTTTTAGCTTGAAAAGGCCACAGCAATCCGTAAAAATCAACATGTGAGCTGAGAGTTGTATGCTTAAAATAGTCAATGTAGTGGTAGTGTGTGTGAGTGGATAGTGCCCCCAATTAGTGCGAAAGCGCTAGAACGACTAGGCACTTAAATAAAGAGATTTATTTATTTTATTTAGTATGGTAGAATAAGTAAATTATTGGTTGTTTCTAATAATTCAAGACGATCGTACCGTACCGAGTCATGTAAAATGTTAAACAAATATACATATTATCCGTATTTTTAACCTTACTCTCAATAATATGATGTAATAAATACTGCCTATCCCTCCCTCTGTTATTGTGTCTTTTTGTAAACTTCTCAAACAGTGCACGGTACATTCTGCATCCTCTTTTTTGCGATCGCCTCGTAAATACAGTGAACTAACCATCTTTTCGTGAACCATAGATTTTGTACGCTTCAGAAATCGGGGTTTGTAAAACTAGTTTACACATTTTCATGATGATCCGCTTCTTCGTGTTTTATATTGCTTGAGTAGTTTCAAAATGGAATCCTCTGATCCCTCTAATGAATCTAAAAACACCTTGCGATCGAAAAATGGATATTTCTCAAGTTTTCGAAAACAAACCACCATAAATTTATCAGAAAAATATAAAGCTGCAAAGATGCTGTCGTGCAAACGTAGGCTGGAGTACATAGAAGAAGAAAAAAAGAAGAACCAGTACATATACGAAAAAAAACAAGATCAATGGTAAATGATGGTTCTGAGCTTTCCAAAAAAATGACTTCATGTCTCATTCATTAGCTTTGTATGAGTGATTAAAAATAATGTAAAAAAATATCTGTAAATCTCCCATCCCAGAAAAATGAAACAAGCAGAACAGCTAGGAACTAGAGTTATCAACATGGAGAGTCTGTGTAGATCATTACAATCATGTAGTAATTGCAACAAAGGTGAGTTACACGGTAGCCATGATACGCCGGAAATAAACCATGTGGTTGCTTTCTACTGCAATACTGTCTGTAGATTACATGTAATGTTTTGAGATTCTCCTCAAATTCTGTTCAACTAATTCTGTTCAACAAAAATAGACAGTAAAAATAGGACATAGTAGTTGTTTCATTACTATGAAAAAGTAAAAACATTAACACACTAAATTTTGTAAAATAAAATTTAATTACAGATATATATACATAACTTATAACAACACATATACACTGATCCTAGCCTGATAATGCATATGAACTCAGTGTTTTTATCATACAAAGTTCTGTTTTTGAAAGTAAAAAAAAACCATCCCCACAAAATTGATTTCCTTAAAATATATTTTTTTTACAATTTATTTTAAAATACCTTTAGCAGCATGGCATGATACAGTCAATATAGTCCTGAGTACATGTGCATCATGTATAGACAATTTCACATCATTCATAAATTTTACAGGTCCATTGTCACTGACAAACATAATCCATGAAAAAAGAGTTGGTCTTGCTAGTGAGTTCACAGTTCAGTGCCAGTATTGTAGCAGCGAAAATAAAGTAGTAACTTCAGAAAAGCATAAAAGTGGTAGCAGAGGGCCTCAGGCATATGATATAAATAGTAGGGTAGTGCTTGGTTCATTGGATGCTGGGATAGGCCATACACACTTAAGCACAATACTATCCACCATGAATGTGCCACCAATTAATCACACCACTTTTAAAACCAGAGTGAGAGAAGTTGGTAGAGCAGTTGAAGAGCTAATTGCAAAAAGTAGCTGCAAAGAAAATATGGAAAAAGAAAAAAATCATTATCTCAAACTAGGTCACAAGCCAGATGAAAATGATGTTACAGATATCAACGTATCATATGATATGGGATGGCAGAAGAGGAGAAAAGGCCATAATTCTAGCACAGGTCATGGTGCTGCAATGGGACTTGTAACTGGTAACGTCTTGGCATACAGTACGAGATGTAAGTATTGTCGGGTATGTGAAGCTGCAAAGAAAAATGGGAAAGAGCTCAGATCTCATGACTGCAGAGCAAATCATGAAGGCTCTTCAAAAATGATGGAATCAAGTGTTTCTTATGAGCTGTTCACAAATTCAGTTAAAGATGGCAAAGTAAAGTATTCAACATATGTTGGAGACGATGACAGTACAACTTTGTCCCACTTGTCACACAATGTTCCCTATGGCATCAACAAATGGTCTGATCAATATCACACTAAAAGGTCCTTAAGTTCTAGGCTTTACAATTTGAGTAAGAGAAAACAATTCCCTGATTCAACACCACTGTCATCTAAAGTCATCAACTACCTCACAAAGTGTTTTTAGCTACTGCATTTCTCAAAATAAAAACAACCCACAAGGACTTCAGCAAGGATTCAGATCTATAGTTCCTCATGCATTTGGTGATCCACCATCTATGCAATCCTAGTTGGTGTCGTGCACTAACAAGTGTAACATCTTACAAACATGGGGGACTTACCATATGGCAAAGATATGCATGGAGAGTCACTAAGGACAGCACTCACTGGTCTTTTTGAAGAGTATGCTACAGAAATAGCAGTGAAAAAGAGTGCACCAGCAGAAAATTCTCAATGAAATGAATCACTGAACAATACCATTGGATCAAAGAATTTGAAGATAAGGTATTATGGTGCAAGTGAGAGTAATGACTACAGAGTAGCATGTGGTGTTGCCCAGAAGAATACTGGACACACCTATGTAAGTAAAACACTTAAGTCCATCAATATAGAGCCTGGGTTCAGCGTCTTCGCATAGTCTAAATTGGGTTGAACCCATAGATCTAAATTTAGATTTCTGGCTTCAACCCATGTCAGATTATAATCTGTCCAATCTCGGATTTTGGTTGTCCACACTTAAAAAAAAAAAAAATGAAGTGGTTGTGACAAGGCTCGAACCAATGAACCCTTAATATACGCTATCCCAACCACTAACCCTAACCTAACCTAACCAGTACGCCACGAAGTGATTTCGCTTGGCAGTTCTCTCTTTTTTTTGCTATTTACACTCTGAGAGGACGCTCTATACAACGATAGTGCTAGATTGGAGAGATTATAATCTGACACGGGTTGAACCCATAGATCTAAATTTAGATTTCCTGGCTTGAAGCCAATTTAGACTATGCGAAGACGGTGCTGGTATAGCGATCTTCATCATGACATAAGCCCACTTCTGCTAATTCAAAGTTTATAATGCCCTCTGCTATTCACCGTGCCTATTCTAACATGCACTTACACGTGCACTCATACGTCTTTCTTCTGCAATTTGCTTCGCTAGTTAAGTTCAATTTCCTGGTTCACATGTCGTCAGAATGATTGTCCTTCTGCATACAACTTTGGATACCCAGATCGCAAGCTCAAAGACTTTGAAAAACTACTTCCTCCTCGACAAATCCGTCCAAACAAGAACCCAACTTGACTAAAATTTTTATTCAAAATATCATTTCATTTGTTTTGATCCTTGAAACGACATCCTTGGGTCGTTCGGCCGAAATTTGTCAGTTAGCTGTGGTAAAGGAAGATGGACAATATTTGTGTAAATACCTGGTCCCTAACTGTGAAGTCAGCGAAAGTGCAAATATAGTAAATAACTTACACGTAGTTAAGGAAAATGGCAAAAGATTCTTGTACAAGAATAACACTAAATTACCTACCATATCATTAGAAGTCTGCCTTGAAGAATTCCTTCATTTCACAGAACCAGACGATCTCAATCCAAATGCCTGTAATCAATAGTATTCTAGAATAGTATTCTACTTGGACATAATCTGAACTGTTTGACACTCCTGTTCTCCTTCGTACTGCTGGCAAATCTTTCGCCGATCAACTCCAAGCCATGAATGTGTATTTTGCTGAAAGCCGCTCAATTGTTCGCTACCTAAAAAAACATCCTCCACCAAATGTAGAAATGCCCAGCAAAGAAAACTTGCCAACGTTGTACAAGACGTTGATGAAAGAAGATTTTAACGCACACGATGCCCTTCAGGATACAAAAGCACTTTGTAGACTGCTATATTTTCTCACAGTTCACCACTGCAACTGAGCCGAAAAGTCCTTGTGAGCCAATGCAGCAGTATTTCAGCCGAGGATGCCTTCACAGACATGAATCTGCTAGACCGAAGCAACAATCTGCTACCGACGAGTTTTCACTTCATATGGGCGGTGTGGGGTGTTTTCGCTTGCTTGGGCGGTGTGGGATATATTATGACAATGTTTATTGTCATGATGTATCCTATATTGCTTGTGGTACGTGGGGGTGTCTTGTATTGCTTATGTGGGGTGAAAACTTGTTGGTAGCAGATAGATATATAAATATAGGATATGTCGGTGAATATGACGACGAATATGATAGGATGTATGACAAAATTTTAACGTTCTTTTGTTGCTGTTTTTTGTTTAAGTGTTTGTACATTTTTTGGGTGGACTAGCTCGAATGGATCATATGTTCCCTTCTAGTCCTTCCCCACTGCATATTTTTCTTAGTATTGAGTAGTTTTTTCGTTGTATTTATTTAATTTCTGATTAGTTTTCTTATATATGTATGTACATTTTCCATTATGTTAAAATGCAGTGTAAATGGATTAAATTAAATTAAAAATTAAATTAATCTCATCGCTTCATATCATGAAAATCTGTACGACCAATTCAACAACAGTGGTCCGGTAAAACTGGGAATAATTAAGAAGATGACAATACAAGGGATTTCGTATCGTCACCTAAGTCAGGTATACGAAAAGCACGGAAAACGAGGACTGTATGCAATGCTTGCTTTGCCTCCATCGTGTTCGCCGTCATCCACACCAAGGATATCAAAGACTTTGCGGATTGTTATCGCAATAATCGTCCACTTTGAATCACTATAGTTCACATAGCTGCACTGTAACCTTAAATCCATTCAATGTTGGTCCAAAACGCCAATTTAGAGGACGTAAAACTTCAATTTCGTCGCATCATTTGGCACAACATGGTTCTGTCAGCTTGTTCTCGAACATCAGTTGAGGTAAGTTGACGCATGCGCAGTTTGTCTAATTTTACGAGACCCCTCTGACGCGTACACGATGTTTTGGGGCGAATAACTCTAAAACCGTTCGGTAAAAATTCTAATTTTCTGGTTCATTTTTTTTATACTTTAGAGTCAAAATTGTATAGCCAAAAATATTTTAAAAATCTGTAATGGGGAAGTCTTTTTATTTATAAAAATAGGTTTTTGCGATATTTTATGGATTCTGCATTACAGATTTTTTTTATTTTTTCTCAGATGAAAGATCAAGTGGGGTAATCAACATATGGAAGTTTAGAAAAACTTTCACCGAACAGAAATCAAGATATGATTTTTTATATAAGAATTTTAGGCCCATTTGCCGGTCGTCTGCTGTTGCCATGGCAACGTGATACGTGATAATTTATAAAAAAAGCGAATCCTTGTTTCATAAGCTTTAATATGGTATGTCACATCAAAATGAGTTTTTTGACGATACAGAGATCTGAAACATTTTCTATGGGTGCATAGTCATTTATGAAAACCCTTTCCAGCCTCCTTAACTCGTACGCTCTTCGTTATAGCTGAAATTGATGGTAGGTTATTGATATTACATATCCCTTGTACCAACAGCTGTTCTTGCATTTCAGCAGCATACATGCTGGGCTTTTTGATCTTCCATAACTCCAAGCACTGAAGAACGTCGTCAGTTATTTTAGTAGGATTGCTCCCTCCGTGAGAAAAAGGAACCAGAGTATAGTGGTGTTGGAAGTGACGTACTATTTTACACACTGTTCCCGTAGAAAGCCGTAAAACTCTTGAAATGTGTCTTTCCGAATATCCTTGATTGTACAAGCAAATAATTTGTTCTCTCACTGAAGACTCTAATGGCTTTCCAGGCCTGAACATTCGTCCTTCACTGTTTACAACATGGCGAGCCGCCATGTTGTTTCGATGTGCCTTAGCCTTAGTTGGATTCCCTGTTTAATTTTATCCATATTTGGATGATGTTTTGTTTTGGATAATCCAATCAACAATCGAGTATTCAAACTAATCTTGGTTTGAATATCGAATCTTGGTTTTCACGAATGGACATTCATTAAGCAATAGAAGATAGTTTCTATGACTCTACCGGTGAAATAGAGCACGCGTGATGTTGGGAGAAACACGAGAAAAGTTTGAAAATCACGAGCCGTAGGCGAGTGATTTTCAAACTTTTTCGAGTGTTTCTCCCAACATCACAAGTGCTCTATTTCACCGGTAGAGTCATAGAAATCTATCTTCTATTGCTTTTATGATATAGCAAGAGGTATTTTAAGAACGACCAAGTTGTGTTATCTTCTGATCAAAACTAAAATTCTCAAAACTTGTGCAAGCCAATCAGATTTGTCGTACTATTGACTTATGAGTGTGACTCAAAGCGGCGTTTTTGACAAAACAGTTTGACAACTCTCATCGAAAGAGTTCAGCAAAAAAATGTTGAAAAGAGAGTTTTCTGTTTTTATAATGGAACAATGACTCGAAAATGGACGAAAAGGCCAAATATAACTTACAGTACTTCAAGATTTGGAAATGTTTACTTGCTTTCGACGAATCAAGCAGCGTTCGCTATGTGAATTGAAAGCCGTGTTTTCGGTTGGAAAAAGCTGAAGTTTGAAAGAGACTTGCAGGATAAGGATTTTGCTGGTAAACGAGAAGCTGTTGATTTGAATTATCTGTTGGCTGTTCACCGGTAGCTTGTGTCAAAACATCTCTACACTGGCGTAGTTGGTTCATACAAAGGATGATTGAAAAACAGAGACTGAACAAGTTGTCTCGTGGCGACAGTCAGTTTTGGAAATCTTCCGCCTCTCTTTGTAAGTAAGAAACAAAACTTTGTTCAATGAAAAATAACTCTTATTGATCGAAACTAATCCGGGAGAAAAAACAATTTACTATTTTGTGAATTCTAGTTCCTTAAAGTTGATTTATACTGGCGTTTGCAAGTTCATGCTCATACAAGTCATTTTCTATGAATATTTACGTTGTTATTGTCCGACCACGAGGCTTAGTTTGTAAATTTAAACGATAACTGGAATGATGGAAAGTATTTTCTAGCTTATTTCTACGTTTTGGTCTCCTAACTAAAGTGAAATTTGTAAATAGACGTTTTGGTAAAATCATTCGTCAGAAAACCATGTCTTTACCGGTGAAATAGAGCATAGATTTTGGTGGTCTCTCAGCCAACCAGAACGTGTGTTATAATTGAGCTATATTATAAAATCGAATAGTGATATCAATATTGCAAGAATAAATTCATTAATGAGGTCTAGGTGTTCACGCTTCAGTTTGACAGTAATATCTTATTTAATTACAAAAAAGAAGACAAGCCTTCATTGCATTTCTATCAGTTGAAACCATTTAAACATTTTTATGAGATCTTTTATGCCAACCCAATTGTTGTTATTACACCATGCACGAAAAAGCTAGCAGTTCACGCGCAAAAATCCTTAGTACGCTGAGCAAATGTACCGAATATGTAAAGAGCACCAAAGCCTAGCAAATATTGTACAAATAGCCAAAAGCAATTAGAGTAAAATCAAAGGCCCCTATGGCCAACTCGTGGATATAGCATGAATAGATATGTACCTAATAAGTAACGTCGCACTGCATTGCATGCCGCAAACGTGCTGTATAAACTTGTTACGATAAATGTAGACGGTTTGAAATCGGAATCTGAGATCTAATACCATTGTGAGAATAAGTGTTTTATCTTTAAATATACGTAGTATCACACACATTCATACTGTTATGACTTAATATTGTAATTCATTCTTAGTTCTTACCAACAATTTGCTTTGGTCTCCCCCTGAGATTTCAGACAGTGTACGTTTTTCGTAGCAGTTGCTATCTTCACGCTATCATGTAACCCTTGAAATTATGCACACAACAAAACAGGTTACACTGATGAGAACAATCAAATCGGTGCACTACAATATGGCTGTATATTATACAGTGTTTTTATGTAACAGGTTGCGTGATAAAGGAAATTGTACATGTTGATTTTCTTTTCAAGAGTCCATTTGGTTGAGTTTTCTGGGGATCCCAGGTACCCCAAGCTCAGTTTTAGAGAGCGTGTTTTATGCCCGCGATGATTATTAGTTTGGGCTACCTGTGTCGTTTCTCAACTTTATTTAAGACCATTTGAAGAAAAAAATCTCGCGAAAATCAATACAATTCTACAATCTGAAACAGAATGTCTCTTATTTTATGTAGATTAGATGTTTATGTAATTGTTGGATAGTTTTTGAGCCTATTTGTGCGTGTTTTGGAGTATTTTTCTCTAATAGTGCCTGTGGGCGGATCAGATTGCAAATTTCAAGTTTGCGAACTGAAAAGGAAATATGACAACTTCGAATAAATTGTGATTGGCTGTGATTTTGGATCCTATTGCTACGTCATCATGGATATAAAAACCTAAGCAAACTCAAAATAAGCATGGGGGGATGGGAATGTGAGAAATAGCATGAAAAACTGGAAGTAATTGAGAAAATTTATAAATAAATGTGATCTAAAGATATCACACTAATATCAGCTTACTTTGTGCTTAGAACTGATTTGAATACTTAAAGAGTTAGAGTATAAACACTACAAATTAATACATAATTGAGCAGTAGTATGCTGTGTTCTTATTTCTTTATACTGAGGAGACATGCACATACTGGTATGCTATGATTCAAAGCTTCCCTGAGAAAATGGCCTTAGTGACTTTTTTGATAATTTTCAATTCTGGGCCTGGTTGTACGAAGGGTGAATAGTGCTATTCAGTGGATAAATCCTTATCCAGCAGGGCCTGGTTGTACGAAGGTTGGATAAAGTTATCCACCGGATAAGAGTTATCCACTGTATAGATTTTGTATAGATTTCATCCGCTGGATAAGGATTTATCTGCTGGATAGCGCTATTCACCCTTCGTACAATCGGTCCGAGATAAAATCTGTACAAAATCAGTGGATAACTCTCACCCGGTGGATAACTTTATCCAACCTTCGTTCAACTGCACCCAGTGGTCTAAAATAACATCCATTAACTTTTGTGTCCTAAAAATTAATGGTCTGGACATCCATAAAAAATATTGATTGAGTGTTTTTGTTGGATGTGACTCTGATATGCCATATAAAATAATGGAGGTGTGTTTCAAGGTGACTTTCTGTTGGACATATATTTTAATACATTGTAGTCTAGAAAATCCAATAAAGAATGTGATACATTGTTGATGGTTTTAATGTAGGAAAAATATGATTGTTTCTTGTCATTGATTGCATTCAAATAGATATGTATCTCTCAATGCTGTAGCTGCAACATGACTTTATCCACAGGTTTTGTTCTCTGCATGAAAACTATTCATATCCCACATACATTGCATGCTAATTTCAGAAGATTAATTAATTTTTTGTCCATGAAAAGCCAATACATCATGTGATACTTTGTTGCGGTTCCATTAAAAGTTGTAAGAAATGGATTAGACCTGCCACCATTGACTCTCACAGTTACCATTTTGTCAATAGACCATATATTATATGTTCCTCAACAGACTTCAACAGGCACTGAAAATACAAGTATACATGCATATAAATATATAACTTTGTAAGGAATTGAATATAAATTAAATATGGCATATCAGACATTAAATAATATTAAATATTATCAATTATGCTGTCTCTGTAAGAAACCCCATTGTCTAGCTGCATTATTCTATTCTAACCAGGAACACTTACCTTATATATGCTATAAATTATGATAGTCGATTCTGGGGGCATGGAAATGCCCTTCATGTTGTTTTCAAGAAACATAATATTCCCTGGAAGGGGGTTGTCCCCCAATGAATTGTGTAATTTGCTATAATATTTGTATCACTGCTCAGTGCCAAAAAATGAATTTTTGTGGTTTATAGGGTTAGTTAGGATACAAAAGTCATGTTCAGCCCCTAGCTACTTCAAATATAACTTAATGTCTCTGTGTCGTAGAGATCAGCAATGAGCTATAATTATATCTTTGACATCATAGCAACATGACTGTTAAACAACATGGGAATAAATATAGTAATTCTAAAAGTTGATATGAATTTCAATTTTTTCACAGTTTAACCAATGAGATTAATGAGAGGTTTAAACAAATATAGCACAATAAGCATGTTTGTGCATTCCAAGCTGTTCAGCCCCCTAGCTCTTACTTGGAATATATATAACTAAATGTGTCTGTGTTGTAGAGATCAGCAATGAGCTATTATAAATATAACTTTGACATCTGACAAAGTGACGAAGCAAAGTTTGATGACGAGGGCGGATTAGATTAGATATTTAGATGAGATATTTACTGTTATAAAATATAAACTTCTACAGTTTACTCATAAATATAGGCTTACATTTATCATATTCAACACAAAATAAAATACAATTTCCACATCAAAGTCAACTGAATCAGTGTACTCACCCCGTTCACGATCTCAGTCTCTGTTTTATATGAATCCATTTAACCAGTTTGAAATCGCTTTGTAAATACCATTTCCTAAACACAATCTGAAGGCATTCTTTGAGGAAATTAATGATTGAAAAAGATCGAATAATGTGATCAGAACGCTTACAACGTTTTCTGAACTTTGGCCCAGTACGAGCGGAGTCGAGTCGAACAGTCTCGTACCCAGACTCTAACGGCTATCTGCTAACGTCTGAGTGAGCGAGTGACATCGAGTCCCCACAATAACTCGTTTCTATGCTTCGCATATCCACGAGTTAATAACTCGTTTCTATGCTTCGCATATCCACGAGTTAAAAAATAAGCAACTCTGAAGGATTTCAATCACTAAAATCACGCGTACTAACAGTACTGGCGTACTAACAGTACTGGCGTACTAACCGTACTGGCGTACTAGAGTCGTTACACAACCCGTGAAACACTAAAATTAATTTTAGTGTGAAATAGTTCAATAGAGAATAAGGTTTACTAGTAACTAGTAGTCTACTAACTATTTCACGGGTTAAGTGTAATCACTCTAACAGTACTGGCGTACTAACAGTACTGACGTACTAACAGTACTGGCGTACTAACAGTACTACTAGAGCGTACTAACAGTACTAGCGTACTAGAGTACTAACAGTACTAGCGTACTAGTGTACTAGCGTACTAGCGTACTAGAGTACTAACAGTATTAGCGTACTAACAGTAGTAGCGTACTAGAGTACTAACAGTACTAGCGTACTAGAGTACTAGCGTACTAACAGTACTAGCGTACTAACAGTACTAGCGTACTAGAGTACTAGCGTACTAGCGTACTAGTGTACTAGCGTACTAGCGTACTAACAGTACTAGCGTACTAGAGTACTAACAGTACTAGTTTACTAACAGTACTAGCGTACTAACAGTACTAGCGTACTAACAGTACTAGCGTACTAACAGTACTAGAGTACTAGTGTACTAGCGTATTAACAGTACTAGCGTACTAGAGTACTAACAGTACTAGCGTACTAGAGTACTAGTGTACTAGCGCATTAACAGTACTAGCGTACTAGAGTACTAGCGTACTAACAGTACTAGCGTACTAGAGCCTAGTGAACTAGCGTACTAACAGTACTGGCGTACTAACAGTACTAGCGTACTAGTGTACTAGCGTACTAGCGTACTAACAGTACTAGCTTACTAGAGTACTAGCGTACTAGAGTACTAGCGTACTAGAGCCTAGTGAACTAGCGTACTAACAGTACTGGCGTACTAACAGTACTAGCGTACTAGAGTACTAGTGTACTAGCGTACTAACAGTACTAGCTTACTAGAGTACTAGCGTACTAGAGTACTAGCGTACTAACAGTACTGGCGTACTAACAGTACTGGCGTACTAACAGTACTAGCGTACTAGTGTACTAGCGTATTAACAGTACTAGCGTACTAGAGTACTAGCGTACTAGAGTACTAGTGTATACTAGCGTACTAACAGTACTGGCGTACTAACAGTACTAGCGTACTAGAGTACTAGTGTACTAGCGTACTAACAGTACTAGCGTACTAGAGTACTAGCGTACTAGAGTACTAGAGTACTAGCGTACTAGCGTACTAACAGTACTGGCGTACTAACAGTACTGGCGTACTAACAGTACTGGCGTACTAACAGTACTAGCGTACTAGTGTACTAGCGTATTAACAGTACTAGCGTACTAGAGTACTAACAGTACTAGCGTACTAGAGTACTAGTGTACTAGCGTATTAACAGTACTAGCGTACTAGAGTACTAGCGTACTAGAGTACTAGTGTATACTAGCGTACTAACAGTACTGGCGTACTAACAGTACTAGCGTACTAGAGTACTAGTGTACTAGCGTACTAACAGTACTAGCGTACTAGAGTACTAGCGTACTAGAGTACTAGAGTACTAGCGTACTAGCGTACTAACAGTACTGGCGTACTAACAGTACTGGCGTACTAACAGTACTGGCGTACTAACAGTACTAGCGTACTAGTGTACTAGCGTACTAACAGTACTAGCGTACTAGAGTACTAGCGTACTAACAGTACTGGCGTACTAACAGTACTGGCATACTAACAGTACTAGCGTACTAGAGTACTAGTGTACTAGCGTACTAACAGTACTAGTACTGTTAGTACGGTAGTACTGTTAGTACGCTAGCACTGCTAGTACGCTAGCACTGCTAGTACGCTAGCAGTGTTAGTACGCTAGCACTGCTAGTACGCTAGTACTGTTAATACGCTAGTACTGTTAGTACTCTAGTACGCTAGTACTGCTAGTACGCTAGTACTGTTAGTACGCTAGTACTGTTAGTACTCTAGTAAGCTAGTACTGTTAGTACGCTAGCACTGCTAGTACGCCAGTACTGTTAGTACGCCAGTACTGTTAGTACGTTAGTACTGTTAGTACGCTAGTACTGTTAGTACGCCAGTACTGTTAGTACGCTAGTACACTAGTACTCTAGTACGCCAGTACTGTTAGTACGCCAGTACTGTTAGTACGCCAGTACTGTTAGTACGCTAGTACTGTTAGTACGCTAGTACTGTTAGTACGCTAGTACACTAGTACTCTAGTACGCCAGTACTGTTAGTACGCTAGTACTGTTAGTACGCCAGTACTGTTAGTACGCTAGTACGCTAGTACTGTTAATACACTAGTACTCTAGTACGCCAGTACTGTTAGTACGCTAGTACTGTTAGTACGCCAGTACTGTTAGTACGCTAGTACTGTTAGTACGCTAGTACTGTTAGTACGCTAGTACGCTAGTACTGTCAATACAGTAGTACTCTAGTACGCTAGTACTGTTAGTACGCTAGTACTGTTATTTTACTCGTACTGTTTGTACGCTAATAGTGTTAGTACTCTGGTACTTCACATGACAGTGCGACGAGAATGAGTACCGTATTTATTTAGGATTTGTTGGTAAAGAACCAAATATAATAATTGAGTCAAAGTGTGATAACAACTAATATTTTTATAATAGACCAGAAATACACCAGTATTAATGTACTGTTGAAATCTAAAGAAGCAGTGTCTTACGGACAAATGATGAATCAGATTAGTACGTTGTTCAGCGTACCAAAAGAAGAAAGAAGAAGTAAGAAGAAAACGGACCGACGGTGCAGCTAAAATAAACACCATATGGTTGTTATCGTTTTTTAAAGGAAATAGATATCCAAATATTTTGCATTCAATGTAACAATATTTTTAAAAAATTTTTTGGCAAAAATGTCCAATAGGAAAAGTTCAATATAATAACTCAGAGCTAAAGAACACTACTACACAAAAACGTCTTGTTGGTGTCATTGATAAACAACCACTATGGAAGCCACACACTGACAATGTGGCCCGAACATTGAGTAAATTCATTTCTCTGTTAAGAAGAATTAAAGCATATTTGCCTCTAGACTCTAGACTGACATTCTACAAATTTTACATCCAACCTCATATTGATAACTGTTGCACTATTTTGGGCCAGTCAGCCCATGTGCAACGAATACGAGAGCTCCAAAATATGGCACTCAGAATTGTGTATGATCAACTTAAACGCTCATCATTCGTCTCTCTGTTCAAAAAAGCGGGAATACTACCAGTACAGCAAAGACCCTAATTAAGATTGTGCATAACTGCTTACAAAGCACTTAATAACACACTTCCAGATTACATCTGTAACATGTTTAGACTAAAAAAATCCGTGACCACTAGATCCACCAGAAGTTCTTCAAATAATGACTTGTGGATTCCCAATGTCAAGCTCACTACGACAAGAAGAGCCCTCCCTTACAGTAGTGAACTTAAGCATGAATCTAGTCTCAAGAGATTCAAGACACAAGTTTACAAACATTTCTTAAATTCATTTAAGCAATAAACGATAGATTTCCGTGGTTTATCGGGGAAATAAACCACGCGGGATGTTGGGAGAACACGAGAAAAGGCCTAAAAAATCACGAGCCGTAGGCGAGTGATTTTCGGCCTTTTCGAGTGTTCTCCCAACATCCCAAGTGGTTTATTTCCCCGATAAACCACGGAAATCTATCGTTTATTGCTTTTATAATATAGCGGAAAATAATTATAAGCAAAAAACTAACATATAAAACCAAATTTCGCAGATGAAAATATCAATTCTCCTAAGAATCATCAGAGAGCCAATAAGATTGCTCATTACTTCGAGATTGAGATACAACGAGCGTTGTGATTGGCTTGATTTTGAAAATTACGTCATCGACGTCCTTTGCGAAGAGACAAAAATGGCGTTGAAGAAGGTTGACATGAAAGTTGTGGACAACAAATTTGCTCTTTTGAGGTACTTTTCTATACTTTCTCGTGTCTAAGCATACATGTTTTCACTGAAAAAAAATTTTTCTTACCGTAATTTCGATCCTCTGAAAGTGAATGCTTTGAAGCATAAATTTGCCTTTTTGCTCCTCGTGTTTTTATTGACTTATTTGTACATGTGTACGTTTTGTTCACAGAAAAAAATACTTAGTATGTCAGAATTGCAGATATTTCAAAGGCAATTGAGTAAATTTAACGGCCTTCAACTATCACTTGTAAGTTTGAGAGTTTTTTCACCCACGCAGCATGTTGCTCTCTTGCTTGTTGTCATCAAAGCTGTAATATAAACAGCTGAAAGGAACTATTTCATCATGGAAAGTAACTTGTTAATACAAATATTGTTAATAAACTTATTGTTCTTATAATACTGCCTGAATTTTTTAGTTATTTGTTTTGTGAAAAACTATCCAAAGTTTCATACACGATTTCAGGTTTGCTCTTATCAGTCGCTTTTCATTACAAAACATCAGGTTCTAGTGAAAGTCGTGAACTGTGACTTGCTAATATATCAGAAAACAATAAAAAACGTATTTTATATTGAACATTCTTTTGTTTTGTTTGTTTTTTTACGGCAGAAAGAAGTGTTGAGCCGTGGTTTATGGGGGAAATATACCACGGGTTTCAAGCGCTTTTTAGCCAATCAGAGCGCTCGTTAGAAAAAAGCTATATTATAATATAATATAACTCAACTAGTTTTCTTAGATTTTCTTGTACATATTTTTAATGCATTTATGTCATACTGTATTTTATTTGTATGTTATTTGATGGCCTAGTGGTAGATTAGTCCTTGACTAAACTGGACACCATCGTTAAATAAAGTTTATTATATATATTGGCATGGCATCAAATGTGATAATAAAATGAATAACTTCAATGAAAAAGAAGCGAGTTATCGCGTTTCACTTGCCGAGTTTGTCCGGCATGACCTGCCTTCAATGAAAACAGTTCAATCTTACTGTTAATTTTCACAGAGAATCATAAAATACAGTGTTTTTAATTTGACCAAATATCTCATTTGAATAGCCCAGTCCTCCGTCTTTTAATGAATCCATGCTTGAATTTCTCTTGAAAATACAGACTGAATTGGCAAAACAGCAAGCAGATCTATATGCGAATGAATCGTTCTTTTTTCTATTTTGGAGTCCAAACCATGGCGGTAATAATTTCAAGCCTTCAAGTTAGATAAGTTAATATTATCAGTCTCTTCGCATTGCTGAGCGGACTTGCATGAAAAGCCTGTGCGAGAGTTAGTGCTTGGTGCACTGATCACAATACTCTGTTTACGCTGGTGTTTATTGAATGACTTTGAATCTCGATTGAATACTATACTCCTTAGAATGGACTTTGTAGTCCTCGATTGAATAGACTTTTCTTGTCTTCTCGACTCTTTGACACTAGTCTTGACACGACTGACTCTCACGACTGACTCTCACAACTCCTTCCGAAAGCTATACTCATTTACATAAATTATTCACTTTTACAACAAAGCCAGTTTTTCGGCTCAAAAGTTGAATTTCGAAATATCTTGAGTTCAGAAAAAAAAACATTCCTCATTTATCCTCGAAGTTGTGAAAGCAAAGGTCCGTTTTCTTAAGCATTTTAAGTTAAATAAATCAGCAAAGATAAACTTGAATTTGATCAAATTTTCGCGGGATTTAGCCGAAGTTTAGTGAAGTAAACAACAAAAACGCACAAAGCCGCGAGAAGCGGGAAAATGCTGCCTCGTGATTGGTCGAAAAATGATATTCTCACATGTGAAGATATCATTGATATCACCACTGGCCACTGGAAGCAGTGTTGATATGGATTTTACGATGTTGCTATCCGCCAGTATACCACTGATGGTCATATGATAAATTTCCATACGTTAAGAGATATTTTCTGACTAGCTATCGCTAGTTTTTTGGCGGGATTTTGTACCTTCAAATAGCGCGCGTTGCCAAGTTCCCGCCATTCAAAAACAACAACAACAACAACAACAACAAAAGCGATTGCTCAAAGTGAAGTGAAGCTCTGACAAATTTAGTGCAGTAAATTGGAGTTATCTGTTATCTAAACTCGTCAGCAAACTGTCAAGATTTGCCAAAATTCACAGTATAAAATGAACAGACTCAGTTTTTCTCTTGAAAAATCCAAGCTGGCATTTGAAAACCTGGAATTATATACAGTTTTATCCTCATTTGGACAGAAGAGAAAAGATAAATACAGATTTTGCTCCTAAAGATTTGACTTCAGAAATCGTAATACATGGAAGTCTGACTGGCTGGACTGGTCAAAACTGTACGTTTTTAAAATTTTAAGTAATTCATTTTTGATTTGATGGGCATTCCTCGGGGAAAACATTTTTGGTCCTTAGAAATAAGAAAGTTTAGAGTTTTCTTAGTATAGGTAATCATACGGTTTCGAGCTCAATTTGGAATTAATTTGCACGAGTTTTTTTTTTTTTTTTTTTTTTAATTGAAGACTCAAAATTTCACGAGCCACAGGCACCCCAGTCAATCATTTAGAGCAGCACGTAACATCAGCGTACAAAGCAATATAAAGCAAATAGAAGGGTCCGGGTTTGAATCCTCATGGAACAAACAAAAATAATTTTTTCGCCTTATTATGTAGTAAATATTATCTTTTCGTGTGTTTGTATCAGTTTTTTCTGGTTTTCAAGCGTTTTAAAGGTTTTGTGCAGGAAAAGCATTAAAGTCAAAACACAACAAGTTAGAAACACTATCTTTATGGTTTCTGTTTTTCTTTATTGTTTGCAAATATTGCTTTTCAAGTTAGTGACTACTACAAATAATTTGGCTCGAAATGTTTTCACTTTAAATTTCGAGCAAAAAAAAGAAAGACAAAACATTTGCATAAGGCCATTCAGACAATTAGTCGATTTTTGTCTGTCCATCATTTTCATTGGATACTGGTTTCTGCATATTGCTTTCACTGCATATCTATATTATATATGTTAAATATATCTATTATATTATCAATATATTTATCATATATGTTCAAACAGTACAACATGAAAAAGTACAAAGTTCGACCACGATATTGACTGGAGCGCCAGATATAGTGCCGAGTGCTCGGGATTTGGCAAGCTTGTGATAAAACTTTTCGAGAATCGAAACTTATTACAATCAATGGTTTTCAACCTATCAGATTGCGAGATTTTACTCGAATGTTGTAAAATTAAATTTCCCGAAAGCAATGGATTTTAGCTAGAGGTTACTGGCTTACTTAGTAGCCTGCTTTTCCCAGTAGTAGATACTTATCAATATTTCTACAGCTATTTCAAAAAACGTTGAATACTGATTACTGCATTCTGCACACTGAAGAGTGCATTGAAAGACCAAAATACCTTGTAGTTGAGTAAGTTTTGGAGATGGCATAGTGAAAATCCTCTAAAACAGCTACTAACTAAGGCAAATGAGTGGCAAAACGACAATGGAAACGATCAACAATGCAATTTGTAAGTCTTGGAATACACTATTCAGTATGCAGAATACAGAATTCAATATTCAACGTTTTTTGAAATAGCTGTATATAGAACATCCTAAACACCTTTTCAAAAAACCGGATAAGTTTTCAGCTAATCCCACCACGAAGTTTGTTTTGAATGCATCTCTCAATCCAATTACATTATTTGTGGAGTGTGAGCGGTTGTAGAGAGTATAGTTCACAAATATTTACAAACTCTTTAGTTTTCTGCATTTTGGTTGTTATCTGGCGTGACTCTTGTTACTTTTGCCTTCAATATCGCCAGGAATACCTTTCTAAAAGGTTTATTAAATACGTTATAAACTATTGGGTTGATAGCACTGCTGCAATACACTGTATAGGTTGGAATCATCTCCACAAGACGAGGCAAATTCATAAAGAGTATTAACGAATAAACTGTTATTGCTGGAATCCAGCAAATAATGAAACCACATATCACAGCCAGTAGAGAAATACTAATGTGAATTTCTTCTTTTGTTAATGAGGATTCAGTATTTTGGTTTGACAATACATTAGCATTGTGTTGTCTTACAACTTGGTAAATCTTCCTGTAGCACACAACAATTACTAACAGAGGAAAGACGATAAAGAGAGCAATACAAAATGTAAGAAGCAATAATGCCACTTGTTTTGAGAAGACCATAAAGTACAGATGCATTCCAGGGTAATATTCAAACTGAACCCATCCCATAGTGAAGAAAAAAGCGAACAGCAATGTCACAAAAATCCATATTCCAGTGATCATCAATATTGAAAGTTTTGGACTGAAAATCTTTTTGTAGATCTTTGGCTTAGCAACACAGAAATAACGATTGATTCCAATGAGAGCTGTGGTCAAGATGGAGCCAGTTGTCAACGATATACACATAAAGCCTTTCGCCTGGCCAACCCCATGTCCAATTACATCTTGGCCGCTGGCAGATAAAGCCACAGCCATTGGCATTAAAATCAAAGCTTGGCAAATATCAGCAATTGCAAGAGTTATGATGTAGTAACTGGTAACACTACGAAGGTGTGGTGTCTTGTAAAACACGTACAACACACAGGAATTGCCTACGACTGCTGTTAGTGCTATGAGCACCAGAAAACCTGTTTCAACTATAGCTTGTGTCAACGATCTGTGGGACAACTCGAAGGCCAGAGTCTTGGTGTGCTGTGGGTCCATTATTATTATTTTTAACTGACCTTCAGTAAACTGAAATGGTACTTCAACGTGCTGTATCGATCGAGAGCTTTACGAATCAACAGAGCACAGGTGTTTGCATGATGCTTACTGCCATCTGTTCAGTAAAACTAATCAGATGAAACACGCTCATGCTTCTGGAAATTGCTAATTCAAGACATCGATGTTTACTGATCCATTCAAGCTGGACAAACAATCCGGTTTTTTAATCTAAAAGGTCCATATCATGAACAACATTATTTTTGCTCATGAGCTTAAAAAAAAAGAAAGAAAAAAAGAAACTGAGAAAGAACGAAAAAGGAAAGACAAACAGACAGAAAGAAAACGCAATTAAGTTTGTTCAATTGCAGCCGGTGTGATACAGCATCCCATTTTACTGAGTCGTTAGCAATCAAACCGACGTAAGACCTAATTTAGATATTCGTTACAACTAAATAGGATAAAAAAGGACAAAAAATGAAAAATAATATACAGCCGCGCTCTTCTTAAAGGAAATTGTGTGTTTAGTTTAAAGTGTTTACCAGTAGTATTTTGGTGATGGATTTTGACAAAACTTCCAATTTTATTTTTGAAAATTAATCAACTTACATTTGTCTGATCAAAATGATTTTCACACAAGATACTAAGGAGGAATTGAAGATTTGATTGATGCCAATTGTTTTCCATGACACGTTGCTATGGCAACGAAAAACAAAGATCATTGAATTCAGTTTTCTTAAAATATCTCCCGTTTTCGATAAGCTCTAGAAAAATGGCTATATAGGTGTTAAACTTCACTTTCTTGCACAGTTAACCAACTCAAAATCAGAAAGTTTTATATCAGAGGGATTTTGAATAAACCGCGAAAGACTTATCAAACTATTAAATTTGGTAACTCGAATTTAAAGAATGAGAAAAAATTCCAACTTTCGCAAAATAACTTTTATTGATGTAGATTCCGGAAGATCAATCCCATAAATCGATTTCTTCAAGAAATAACATTGAATGCGCTAATTAAAAGAGCGGAAACTGGTCGACCATTCAAACGAAAGCACAGTTGACGAACAAAAATTCTAGCTATCTTTTCAAAGGAACAACTTAGATCAATGCCGCTCACAGGACCAATAAACAAAGACTTTTGGCAACTTTTGAAATCAATTAAAAATCAGTATTTTGCGAAAGTTGGAATTTTTTTTCTCGTTCTTTAATTTCGAGACACCAAATTTAATAGTTTTGTTAAAGGCCCACTTGGATGTAGTCTCCCTCACAGCCGTGTTTAGCCTCGTCACGCAACGCTCCCTCGGAAAAATGTTTTTCCGAGGGAGCGTTGCGTGACGAGGCTAAACACGGCTGTGAGGGAGACTAACTTGGATGAAAATCGGTGAAAATCGGAAACTGATTATTTCTATATGAAGATTAATATAGTCTAATAACTAGCTAATCTCCGACAAAAAATCTACATTATAAGCTCATTATCACAAAGAAATTTTGGTTTAAAACCTAAAAGAACAATAGGGTTGAGTAATCGACGTCATAATGACGTCATTTACTCACAATTTGAATGCCAAAAACCTTGACAATTTTATCCATCTCTTTTTTATGAAAAGAAAATGTTGCTTCATTGTGTTAATAGTGCCGTATACATAGGTTTCACTGAGTTTCAAGTCATTTTCAATTTTCATTGATTTTAATCCAAGTGCTCCTTTAAGTTAACGAGCCAAAACTTGAATCAACTTGCGATGCAAGTTGCACGCTCAATGCTTGCAAGTCTTCGCAAGTTCGAGGCAAGTCCTCGCAAGTCGATGCAAGTTAATGGTCAAACGAATGCGCAAGTCAAAACGTACGTCGACGTGCGCCTCTTCAGTTGCGTTTTCGTTTAATCCCGGCCTTATATTGATATTTCTGGAAAATGCGATTTTGTTTACTAATGCGATGTATGCGGCTTTTGAAGACTCCAGCTAAGACTCCAGGATTTTACGTGTAAACTGGGAGTCCACTTTTATTGTAAATGAACCCAACGATTTGCATATATTGGAATTTCATTTTGGTAATAATTGTTGCCGAATAAAGAGACAATTGATAACACTCAAACCTAGATTTAACGAACCACTAAGCGACTGGAAATTGTGCTCGTTGTATGGAGTTTTATCGAGGTCCAATTATTAATTAGACAACACGGAAAGCCGCGCGCCCATGGCGTTATAGACGCACGAGAGAAATATAAAGAACGATTAACAAACGCAAAAGTGGCACGAGGCGTAGCCCCCCCCCCCCCCCCTCCCCCCAGGATTGGAGAAACTCACTCTAAACTGTCAGTTTTCACATCTAAGTCACACCACATGGAAAAAATCCCTTCAACAGCAAAATAACTTGATCTTTTCCTCTCAATTCCTGGTAGTAATTTATAAGGTACTGGGTTTACATCATTAATGACTTTGAACATGACATACAACTTTGTAGCTCATAAAATATCTTGGTTAAGGCAAAAGACATTGTTATTTACACATGCACTGTATTTACATCAAAAGGAATCTTGAAATGTTTCTAGTTATAACTTTTATCATATATTTTTATGTGTAGCCAGATGTAGCAAAAACCTAAACTGCTTGTTTTCATGTGCATGTGTAAAGCTTACATACAGTGAGGCTTAAGAGTGCACACATTATTGGTAGAAAATAGTTACTAACTACAGTGGAACCTCACTGAAGAACCAGAGAGAAGTACCTGCATTACAGAGGTGTCCTTATTTTAGAGGTCGGGCTTATGACGTCATATTAAAACTTATGACAAGTACAGTACCTAGTATTCTTTTTATGATCAAAAAGGCATAAAATCATGTTTGCACATTTACTTAATGTCTAACCCAGCACAATGTACAGTTTCCTATCACTCTTTTACAATAAGAACAACAGTTCAACCTTGCAAGACATTTGTCAGTACATTAGAAATTGTCTATAATAAAGAGGAGGATATTGTCTGTAAACTTTTATTTTATTTTATTTTACTTTATATTTTTATATTTTATTTAGTTTAGCGCATTTGATCATATTTAGATGCTAATTTGCGCTATATAAGTAATAAATATTATCATTATTATTATTATAGAGTTAGTAATATAGGGGTATCTTTAACAATATATGGAGAGTTTGCCGGGATTTACAGTGAAAATCATTGCATGGCAACCTCCAACATCGGTAAGATTTTGGTCTTTTCTGATGTGTTCATCGTTCATGGAGGCGGAGCTTTCACAAACTTGTTCAGTGATTGGTTGATTTGAAAGAAGCTCCCCCCCAAACTGATTGACAGCTCAGAAAAACCCAAATTCAAAACAAAATTTGTAATTTGCTGGTCGCGATGCAACGATTTTGGCTGTAAAGATCTGTTCATTATGTGGAGGTGTCCATATTATAGATCAAGAAGTTGATCCACTGTATTTAGGAAGTAAAAGTATGAAATTACCATCACAATAAAGTTGAACAATTCAGGACACAGTATATTCCACTTATTTTTTACAGATATACACACACGCACATTGTAATGTTTAGTTGTTTGAAACAGCACCGGCCCCGAATTTTAACTCTCTTTCAAACTGTTCTGCAGTAAACGTCCCTTCGAGAGTCTCAAAGTCCTTGTTAAAGACAGAGTATGCACTTGGCTCCCATGGTTTTCTACTGCCATAAGTCATGCTGGCATAGACCCAGTAAAACAACGATAGCATAAAGAACACTGTCCCAAACTCCAGCAATATGAACACTTTCCAGAGAATCAACCAAAAGACAATCTTGAGAAATATAATCCATTTGTTTAGACTTGTGTCTCCAGTACAGAAATAGTTGGAGAAATTGTCAAAAAACCTCTTCACTCCATCGTAAGGTACTTTGAATAGTTTGAAAGATTCTGTGGTGTTTTGTTTCGTTTTGTTTGATTTGTATTCCTGGGCTTTTTGGGCACGGAATCGAGCCAAATCTTGTTCCATTTAAATCTCGAATTCATTCCTCCATCTTGAAATAAACGTCATCATTGCTTTCTCCACAGGAAGCCCATGATATATGCATAACGAATAAAGTTTCAAAATATTTCGTGAAAAGTAATTATGAGTTTTACCGCCTGACACTTTATCTGCTCTGACTCTTGTATTAGCAAATATTAGCAATCAGCAAGACTAGTGTTGATTGTTCGAAATAAACACTTATGCGGGCTTCCTGTGTTTTAGCGTGGGTTTCCTGTGTCGTTGTGCCAGTCAGTAGTTGTACAAAGGTCAGGATCGTGTGATGTCCAGTTAGATATTCGGTTGTGGAAAAACATCAACTTTTTGCCTCTCTTTCGATTTTTCAATCGTCGATTGGCGCATCCAACAACTAAGATGGCTCCGACAGTAATATCTGACCAAACTTTTGGCGACAAAATAGGTAAGAACACCAAGAATGCTGCATGTATGAGAGAGTTGCCGTGTTTTTACTGTCACGATATGATATTCGATAAGCTTAAGCTTATGAATACCAAGATAAAAACTAAAAACTTTTTTGCAGATGTCAGAAGTCGTATAGAAGCTTGTTTAAAGAAAAGAATTATGATATTTGATGGTGGTATGGGTACAATGATTCAAAATTATCATCTAGATGAGGCAGATTTTCGCGGTAAGCCTAAACTTTAATTAGATTGTGTAATGATTGCATCACCGTGTATTCTAAGTGATTATCAATTCAAGTCGTGAGGATATTATAACAGTTCTTTGTGCATGTATAGATGCTGGTATGTATCAAATTACTGTTCACTGCCATTTTCTTGTAAATAGGCCCCTTGCAGCACGTCGGAATGCAGCTGAATTTGGAGGCAAGACAATAGGTTTCTGGTTCTCTGGAGTTGAGATTCTTTGTCTTGCCCTCCAAATTCAGCTGCATTCCGACGTGCTGCAAGGGGCCTATTGTCTGCATTTATATCTCAGCTGTAGACTTGCAATCAGTCTTGCGTTATCTCAGCCGTAGACTTGCAATCAGACATATACACATGAGACTACCTGCAATCATAAACTCATTCCTTTGGATCACAGGAACTCCACATCATTATTTTTTCAAAGGGCACACAAAGAATACTTCCTTTGCCTCGTCTATTCAATATTCACAGTGGGCATAAATGACCTCAAAAATGTGCAGGTAAAATGTGACATATCAACATCTACATTACATTCTGTTGGCAAGAATTATATACAATATTTAGAGGTTAACGCACGCAGCGAGTGAATTATTGGGATTTATCTTCACGAGTTTGCTAACAATGAATGAAAAATTTTATTAAATACTGCACGAGGCGTTAGCCGAGTGCAGTATGAGAAAATTTCGAGTTCAATGTTAGTAAACGAGTGAAGATAAATCCCGATAATTCACGAGCAAAGAGTGCATTAACCTTTTTATTATTCAATTTGAATACACTGCAGAAGCAGGCTAAAACTGTCAGTCGACATCTAATATCACTAGAAATAAGCTTAACTCAAGTCAATCAAAATAGTAAGACTTAATTCAAAATTAGTTTAATAGCATTTGGTAATTTTAACAATACAAAATAAACCTTTCAGAAGAAAACTAGGAGAAAAGTACCGTGATACAAGAACTTTAGATTAAAGATAATAAACGAGTTCTCAGAATCCATGTTTACAACTTGCTCGGTAAAATTGAAATTGTCCATATAAACAAAGAACTCAGACTTTTTTTGGATCGTTAAAAGTGATTCAGCACTGAGTCCTAGACCTCTGTAAGTGAAAGGTCTAGAAAATTATTAATTAATTATATAGGTTTAAACTGGCGACTTACGGTTGAAACGCTGTTAAACTTTGGTGCCACCGGCAAGAAGCCGGCAAGAAATAGTTTTCGACGAGCCGAAGGCTGAAGTACTCGTTTGGCGTTTTCTTCGATTCTTGATAAAATTTCTTTACCCCATCTGAGAGAACTTGTGGCGACAGACTTTCTAAACTTTCTATGAGATAGGTTTTGGATAACCAGTCTAAAAAACAGTAAATATTAAGATGAATTTGGAAAGCCGATGAACTCTGTTTTTAAGCCGTTGAAATATGTTGATCTCAGTAAGCTCCAAAAACTTCAATGAAATTGAGTTTACCTTCAAAACAGGCACGCTAAGCAGTTTTAAGTATGCTCGCTCATCTTCTCTTTTTTGAAAAATCCTCAAATTTATCACCAGGAACATTTTTTCTTTCCAACTATGCTGTAATGCGGTAGATTGTCTATATTTATTGCATAAAGTTATTGCATAATGACGTGTTGTCACGTCATAACAACGCGTCACATGGTACAAACTGACCAATCAGAAAATCGGAAATTGTACAGTGTATGAAAATTGAATAAATTAATAAGTACAGTTATCACACTAACATTAAATTCAAAACATTTTAAAAAGATTAAAAAAAATTTGCGGGAAAAAATAATATGAAATCATAACTCTACTTTGAAAACGTTTTTCAATTTTGATATTGTTACCTTATGAGGAACAACATAGTATGACTTTGGAAAAAATCTCCAAATTTTGATAAAAAATCAACTTGCACATCTTTTGGTGATTTATGCTCACTGTGGTTGTTCCTCAATTACTGCTGAGATGATGCCCATATAACCCCAGGCACCCCAGGCTCTGTTTTACATGTACATGTATGCTATGAATATTAGTTTGAATATTTACTCATCACTTTGTGTATTGTAACACCACACAGGTAGCCCAAACTAATATTCATAGCACAGGTAAAATGCCACAATTTCTTCACGTACATGTACAATGTAGGAGCAAGTATGGTTCAGTTCATTACTGTGTAGCATCCCTGAAGTAGTGAGAGGGCCATTAGTTCAATAATCCCAGAAACCTCACACACTTATTTAGATTTCTTTCTCAAATGATGACTATGTAGCATGAGCTACCAACATAAAATATGGCCCTTTACCTTTTTGACAAGAGTTGCTACAGTAGAGTTACAGTTACCACCTAGGCAATGTGTATTTGTTATGTTTCCACTCATTTTGAAGTCTGAAAAGTGTGTGAATTCTTAGCTTTGATTAATAGCTCAGTTTAGCTAGTGGACCTGTGACCCTCCATGAGAAAACGTACACTAACGCTTTTCAGTTGGAGCACCATTTCTAATGGCCTCTAACTTTGTCTAACGGTTTTGATAACAGTTTGGCTTTGGCAACTAACGGTTTTGCTTCAATGACTAATGCTTTGGCTTAATGAGCTAACGGTTTTGCTTTTTAGACTAACATTTTACCAAGGCATTTCTAACGCTTTTTCTTTAACAGCTAATGCTTTTTCTCTAATGGCTAACGCTTTTTCTTTAACAGCTAATGCTGTTGGGTCTGAAGGTTAAAACTTTTGTAGATTTCAAACATTATCTTTTTATAGCGCCTGGATGTTGCCCTGGGGATGTCCGCATTGGTTGGGGGCTCAGTAAAATAAAGTAAACGTATTAAGGTTTAGGTTTATGAAGTGCCTACAATCGATCAGCATGCTACAGCAGTATCGAATAGGAATAATAATAGAAAGTCCTTCGTATATTAAACTTCAGCTTTGTTTAATTTTTGTTGATTCAGTGAAGCGGTCTCTTCAATTGTGGGGCGATCGTACTATAGTTGAATTTGCGCATCGGTATTGTTAATAGATTGTTATCACTAAACCTGCTAATTGATGTCGAGACAAGGACAATTTACACAAGATATCAAGTTTCACTGTGTAATATTTGGAAAATTTGGTGTGGCTTTATCCAGGTTGTAATAAATTTTATTTCCAGACAATGAATGCTGTTGATCGATTGAAAGACATTTTTTCGAAAAGTTAGCCAGAACAGTAGTGAACTCAGATACAGGTAGCAAAAAGTCAGCTCTTGTGTACACTGCTACGGTTAGATTTATTTGCAGTGATTCAACTTGTTCGATACCCTGGGTTCCAGGGGTTTATTGTCACGTTCCGACGTTTATCGTCATGTTCCGATGTTTATTTACTTGATGGGAGAGTCACACGACGAGAAACCCCTGGCCGCGGCAGTTACAAATCTCACTTTGAAACGATTTGCAAGCCTTATTTGGAAACATGGCCAAACTGGTTTTAGGTCACCGTGAGGTCACACAAACACAGTAGACTGAAAAATGTATACTTTGTAAGGGCTTAAGTGAGAGAAAAAGTCAAACTCAGCTCAAATAAGAAACATTAGTTTGAAAAAAGTAACAATAAACCGGCATAAATGCATATTAATAGTATTTTTAAAAAGCGTCTTTTACTCGCCATAATGTCAACACTAGTAAACACTTGTAATACAACGCCGGATGTGGCAAAATAGAACCGGTTGAACAAATTGTCCAATGAAATCGCTCCTTAGTGTTTTAGCCAATCACCGAGTTACCTTCAAATTCTTGAAGGTAGTTCTCTGATTGGCTCGGCCCTTTCAAACGGTTAACTCGTGCACCCAGGGGTTTATTTTCGCTTCTCGCACCTTCAGCGCTGACCTACAAGAGAAAAATTCTCTAAAGAAAGCGAATAATAAATCCCTGGAGCCCAGGGTATATGTACTTGTTCGACTGATTTATTCAGTTTTGAGGTTTGTCATAAGAGGTTTTGCCTAACGCTTTTCTTCTAAGCCGTTTCTAATGGTTTCATTTAGATCGCTAATGGTTTGCATAAACATGTTAACGGTCTCGCTTGGATGACTAATGGTTTTCTGGAGAACCCTAATGGTCTGTAAGTCGTTATAACGCTTGCTAATGGTAAAGCGTTCAGAACGGAAAAGCGTGTACGTTTTCTCTTGGAGGGTCACATTTATTGATGTTCAATGTTGATGCATTTGTAAATGGACGGTCAACATTGATTGACAACCACTAATTACTGTAATGTAGTGCAGTTCTTTTGTGGTATGCAGGTAAAGTGGACTGTGCCGTGCTTTGGCTGAGTAGGTGCTGTGTTGTTGAATATAAAAATTCCTGCTGTGTTCATGCCATTACTGTACCTTAACTTTATCTTACTAACCAGTCTTGTAGTTCCTAACAATTGCTATGTTTTTTGTTTGTTTGTTTTAGGAAGTGAATTCAAGAACCACCCTAAAAGTCTCAAAGGAAATAATGATTTATTGAGTCTCACTAGACCTGATATTATTTATGACATTCACAAGGTACATTGTATTCAACACTTTTTCATTCATATGGTATTTGAAGGGAGGCTGCTTAAAGCATGACAGAAGTGCTAGTCAGAGTTCTAGCACAATGCATGATTATAGAGTGATTATAGTAGACAGCCAAGTGCATGCATCCATAGCTAAATAAATATTGATATATACAGACTGAGAGTTTTGAGTCACTAAATTTCCATTGTTCCTAATATTCATTTCTTGCAATATGTCAATGCCATACAGTGTTCAGTTACAATATTGTTGTCCAGCTATGGAGAATGCTGGGTGTCAAGTGAGGTACCTGACAAGGCTGATCCAACCACTTCTTTCATTTTCAGGCGTACTTGGATGCAGGAGCTGACTTTATTGAGACCAACACATTTAGCGGCACAAGTGTTGCTCAGGCTGATTATGGTTTGGAAAACCTTGTAAGAAATTGTTAAATTAATCCACTAAACAAGTAATTGTTGGAATAGTTAAATATTAAATACAATTACAGTATCTATAGTGATAGCATCAGTAAAAATCATTTTTAGGTAGAAAGAAGCATTACACTATATGTTTTATGAAATACTGTAAGCCCTCTGATGGCTGTCATGGGTATATTATTAGTGCACAAGCTACAGGAAGTACAACAGGAATCTGTTTCTTGATGAGTGTATAGTGTACAAAGTATACATTTAATATGTACTTATAGGGCCAGTTTATTTACACTCCTTTTATGGGTGTGCATGGTCATCTGTATTTAAATTTGCCTGTGATAAACTGACACAAAAACGGTTGAGATTGAACAAAGCATGTGCTGTAAGAAACACCTGTAATACTGTGATCAAGAGGTTAATGAGCTAGTTGCACCATGTATATTATTTTGAGAAACAATGAAGAGTGTTCAAAAGTGTTTTTCTTGAAAGTAGATTAGTCAACTGGTTGATACAAATTGCATGATTGTATGGGTAATACAAGTCTGCTACACTACACTTACTAAAAACCATGATCTCTGTACTTCAGGTCTATAGACTAAACAAGACATCAGCAGAAATTGCTAAGAGAGCTGCTTTAGATGTTACAACAGCCACAGGTATACGTTGTGGTTTGAGCGTGGGTTTGAAATTTTCAAGACAGTTTGATTTCTATTTTGAATTGTTATTGTAATCACTATTATAATGTAAACCAAGAGCAAACCAAGATAAAACTGATTGATTGGTTTTCTTTAGGTGTGGAGAGATTTGCAGCTGGTGCTTTGGGACCAACCAACAGAACATTATCCATATCACCTACAGTGGAATGTCCAGGGTTTAGAAATATAAGTATGTTTCATTAAAGGGGTTTCAGTAATTTTTGAATTAGGAAGCTGGCTTCATAAAATAGCTGGTAGTTTCTAAAAATGAAATGCTTGGCTTACCATAAACAACAAAACAAAACGAAACGGAACCGTTTCGTTTTGTTTAACGAAACGAAACGAGATCGGAATTAAGAATGGAATAAAACTTTTTTAAAGGTGAATACAGCACAGTCACAGTGTATTAATAAGAAGCGATACATTTCACAATTGATGGCACCATGATTACACGTGCCTACTCACCACAACACAAATATTCAGTTATCATAAGTTGAAATCCTGGACCAAAAACCTTGAGAACCTTGTTTACAATTCCTCTCACGCAGTCGTGCAAACAAAACTATGATGGCCAAGAATTTAGTTGAGAACAAGAGTGTTTGGTAGCGAGTGGGAAAGCACAAAGTCAGTGACCCATATCCGTGTAATATCATGCTAAAAAGAAATCCCTGATCGACCAATAAATCACCACGTTACTTGGAGGCCTATTATATTTTTGCCTTCCAAACTACCACATTTCTGGATGAAATTCATTTAATAATGGCTCCAAACAGAAAAAACTATAAACAAATACAATGTCAATGAAAATGCTTCTTCATGCTGTCACCCCTTCACTACTAACACTTAGATTTCATATGACTGTGAAAACTTGTAGAACTCAGCATAGGCACATGTACAACATGACTGGGATGTAGAGTTATGTACAAATACCCAATCCATTCCTTGCATTGTTATGACATTTGGAGGAAATTGCACATTACACTACAAGACTTTATATAACCCAAATGTGTGATAAAAATCCTTTGAGAAGACACAATTTAGCCCTGGGTAGTACTCCTAAAATTTACCTTAATATGGATTTGCAGTGTGACAGATCCAGTTTTTAGGTTTGCAAAATTTGTAAAACTCATTTTGCAGTAAAAACAATCAATTTTCTACTATGAGACTGAAAGCAGTCCCCCTTTTCCCTCCAGAATCAGTAAAAGCAAGCACCAGGATTACCTGGACAAGTGAAGAATTTCTTCACTCGTCCAGGTATTCTTGGTGCTTGCTTTTACTGATTCTGGAGTGAAAAGGGGGACTGCTTGCAGTCTATTTTACTACCAACTCTACTACAGTTTATAATGATACATAGTATACACATGTATTAATCAATGACTGAATTTCTTTGATATAATTAGCCTTTGATCAACTGGTAGAAGCATACACAGAACAGGCCAAAGGACTGCTGGATGGTGGAGTGGATGTTTTATTGGTTGAAACAATTTTTGACACAGCAAACTCTAAGGTGTGGTTTGAGTCAAATTATACATGTACATTGTAGCTTCATTTGTTGAGGACAAAAAGTGAATGTTTTCAACTGTTAAGAAGTCAAAACTAGTTTGCTTTGTTTTGTTCATCAAAACAGCCTTTTTCATAGAAAAATCACCCTTTGTAATTATTTTCTTTAGAACATGTACAATGTCATTGGAAGCCTTAACAAAGCTCTCAAATAGTTTATTGTAAAAAATTTTTACGTTTTCCTGTGAGAGGTCACAAATGAGTTGCTTTAGAAAAAGGTGTGTCTCTGACACACTAAATGCACAACAGAATTTTGGTCACTCAAATGACTTAAAAACCAAACAACAGACTGAAATGGTCATTTGCAGGAAAGACTTTAGGTATATATACAAAATAACTGTACCAGAAAACTGTCCTTCAGAGATCTGTAGTACAGATTTTACCTTTTTGATGATGTTACATTGAAAACAAAAATATATTAAAAAGTTTTAACTGGTAAATAATGTAGAGAGTCATCCAATTGTAAGATACTGAATGTAGGATATTATGTTGATGGCTGTAAATAGACCTACATGCAATCATTAATACTTGAACTGCTTTTGATTTAGGCTGCACTATTTGCCATAAATCAACTTTTTGAGAAGGAATACAAGAAAGTACCCATCTTTGTAAGTACAGTCTGTAACTGTCAAAATTGCTTTCCCTACAGCTGTGGAGATTTAGAGGAAGGAAAGAAATAGCATTCATTTGTTTTTAGATATCTGGTACAATAGTGGACAAAAGTGGTCGTACACTTTCAGGACAAACAACAGAGGCTTTTATTGTTAGTGTTTCACATGCAAAACCAATGTGGTAAGTTAGCAAATACATCAAACTATTAAATTAAAAAACTGGGATTGCAAGAAGTTCATGCATGCCTACCCTGCCCAGCTGCCCTGTACTTCCCTGTCCTGCATTAAGGGAGCATTCATTTTTTAGGAGGGGGGGTGGGCCGGAGGAATTGAGGGGTGGGCCAAAAGAAATTTACTCTATGAAAGGGGGTGGGTCATGTTTTTCTGAAAGTTAAACCAGGTCAAGGGACCCTATTTTCATATTTGGAAGTGGGGTGGGTCATTAATATAGTTCAATTCCTTACCGTGGGGGCTTGCATTTTTTTGTATTTGATTCCTGCAATTCCTCCGGCGCACCCCCCCTCCTAAAATGAATGCTCCCTAATTTGCTTTGCCTTCCTTTTCTTCATCGTCTTCTTCTATAGATGCATGCTATGGGTGGCAAAGAGGACATGCAAAGTTACATCTTGACTCTAAATTGAATTTGTTCTTTCAGCATTGGTCTAAATTGTGCCCTGGGTGCCACTGAAATGAGACCATTTATTGAAGCTGTAGGATCTTATACAGAGAGTTTTGTTTTATGTTATCCTAACGCTGGTAAAGTAACATTAATTTTGTTTTTACCTAGTCACATAGACATAAACTTGTAGATACAGCAACCCCTTAATACAAAGGATTATTAGCGGTTCTCCTCAATCAAAAGCCCTGAGTGTTGGTCTGGCCAAGGAATCAAACCTTGGCCTTCTGCAAGAACTGGGTAGAGTAAATAATGAACATGCTTAACAAAATAACATTAGTGAATTGCAATTTACTGACAATTATTTTCATAAAAAGTGATTACATCTTCCCCCAGGTCTTCCTAACACTTTTGGTGGATATGATGAAACCCCTGAGACTACAGCCCATCATTTAAAGGTAACTTAACTTACTATCAAATAATAATTCATATTCATACACTGTAAATTCATTGTCACATTTAAAGCAAGTCATTTCAGCGATTGCATGATTTTGACTTGGTGATGTATTCAATTAAATCACACATTTTGCTTTTGGACTTATTGCAAAATATGCTCATTGTAGCATTATTGCTTACCTGCACAATCACTCTTATTGTGAAAGAAAATAAATCCAAAACTCAACCATCACTCACTTTGCATGCTTGTAATGCCAAGTTTTTTAATATAATGCAATGTAAAATTGTACCAGTAATCTCCATCACCTACATTAATTAATTGTTACAATAGCTAAGTGATTGTATTTTATCATCAAGTATAATATAATCATGTTGTAACAGGAATTTGCACATGATGGTTTAGTAAACATTGTTGGAGGATGCTGTGGAACCACTCCTGCTCATATCAAGTAAGAATCAAATAGTTGACAATAAACTATTAGATTTGATATCAATGATCAGAATCACCTCTCTGCCAGTCCTCATGAATGATGCAATCAACTGCTATAAATATTTTTTTTTGCTAAGTAATATCTTCCGTGTGCATCTTGCAGGAACTTTTATTTCTTGTATAAGACTTATTAATAATGATTTCATTACAATATATAGGGCCATAGCAGAAGCAGTAAGACCATATAAACCTAGAGTACGTCCTCATGGCTTGCACGATGAAGCATTGTTGTTAAGTGGTAAGACCATGATATACCAATACATGAAGTCTGTATAATTATATTTCTACTTGATTGTACTTGTACATGGTAAGCATAGCATTATGTGTGGACTTGCTGGTAAGGTTGTACATCCTTTGATTGTCAGGAATGTATTTCTTCCTGGATTGTCAATAGAGTGTTGGTAGGGTTTCAGTAGGTTGTTGGTAGGGCGTCAGTAGGTTGTTGGTAGGATGTCAGTAGGTTGTTGGTAGGGTATCAGTAGGTTGTTGGTAGGGTGTCAGTAGGTTGTTGGTAGGATGTCAGTAGGTTTGTGGTAGGATGTAATAATAATAATAATAATAATTATAACATATTTTGACAGGATAACCATTTCAGTTATAAAAAACTGCTATCAATATGGGTCCTGTATAAAAAAACTATATAATAAATAAATATATAAATAATTATTAATAAGTACTAAAAATATAAAACGATAAAATATAAAAAATCGTAAAAAAATATAAAGATGTCAGTAGGTTGTTGGTAGTGTATCAGTAGGTTGTTGGCAGGTTGTCAGTAGGTTGTTGGTAGGATGTCAGTAGGTTTGTTGTAGGATGTCAGTAGGTTGTTGGTAGGATGTCAGAGGTTGTTGGTAGGGTGTCAGTAGGTTGTTGGTAGGGTGTCAGTAGGTTTGTGGTAGGGTATCAGTAGGTTGTTGGTAGGGTATCAGTAGGTTGTTGGTAGGATGTCAGTAAGTTGTTGGTAGGATGTCACTAAGTTGTTGGTAGGATGTCAGTAGGTTGTTGGTAGGGTGTCAGTAGGTTTGTGGTAGGGTGTCAGTAGATTGTTGGTCTATTAGTAGGCTGTTATGAGTATTGTTGCAGTTGTCAGTAGAGGTGGTTATTGATATATATGTACGTGTAAATAGTACCTCAACCCAACCAAAGTGTTTTCCATTTTAGGTTTGGAAGCTGTCAGCATAACACCAAATGTCATCTTCGTCAACATTGGCGAAAGATGTAATGTAGCAGGATCCAGAAGGTTTTGTCGACTGATAAAGAATGGCCAAATGGAGGTAATTGATGTTCCTTTACAGTAGTAATCACTATCAGTTAGTTTTTTATGATGGCTATCAGAGGTCTACACCTCTTATAAAATATATACTACGTTTCCCTTCAGTACATGGTACAATACCTACACCAGTACTAAAACTTTGTCTAGTACAAGTAAAAATGTTAGTATACTTCTCCTATCCTTGTTTATTCTAAAGTTGTATACCCACAAGAATGATATGTAAGACAAATTAAAACTTTATTTTGGAAACTCATGAAAAGTCTTTTTATGCATGCAACAAAGTCTATCTTGAAATTAAAACTGGTTTTCAGGAAGCCCTTCAAGTTGCCAAACTGCAAGTAGAAAATGGTGCCCAAATCCTTGATATCAACATGGATGAAGGACTATTGGATGGTGTGTCTTGTATGACTAAGTTTGTTAATCTTATCGCTTCTGAGCCTGATATTGCTAAGGTAACTGGAAATAAATATGTCCAAGGAACGTTTTATGGTGTCCCCAGTAATCGATATCCAGTATGTAGGTTGCTGAGACATGTATATTTTGACAGTATGTTGTCAGTTTGTTGTTGCTGAGTGTTTGTTATGTGTGGGTTGTTATTGCACTGTTAGTAAGTTGACTGTTTTGAAGATTTAACCCAACCATACACCGCACTGCAACTTTTTTTTGCTCACACTCACAATAGAAATGTAGATTTTGTTGCAGAGAAAAAAATCAGAGTGTTTATCAAATACACTACTGACAGCATTCAATAGAAGGTGTTCAATGCTAAAAATGTTTCAGAGAAAAAGTTCAAACTTTAGAACTTTCAATTCTACAATAGCTTTTTATGCAAGACAACATTACCACCATTGTTGACAGACTCACGGCAGCAACAAAACAAAGATGTAAAATTTTATTGCCAACTCCAAGTTTATTGTCATATTTTCTCTAGGTTCCTCTATGCATTGATTCTTCCAATTTTGATGTAATTGAGGCTGGTTTAAAGTGTGCCCAGGGCAAATGTATTGTTAACAGCATTAGCTTGAAGAATGGAGAAGAAGACTTCTTGGACAAAGCTAATTTAATTAAAAGATATGGAGCAGCAGTTGTTGTAATGGCCTTTGATGAACAAGGACAGGTATGACAACATTGATTGCATATATTCTCATATATTTTGAGAAGTTTGCAAATATACACACCTATGTACGTAATCATATAAAATTCAATGATGATTCAGACTCATGTACATGTATGGTGCTGATCCTAGGTCGGTAACACTACTTACTGTAGGTGCATGTTCTGTATGTTTTTTTTAAATATATGAGGCTGTGTGTTGTAACCATGACAATAGGTCCATAACAGAAATGATTTGTGTGGTGCAGTACAGGTAGATTTCATGTTTCTGTTTCTCATCATTTAATAGCATAAGTCAAACCTGAAGGTACAAACAAACAGACACAATAGACCAACGAGAGCCCCATGTTTGACCCAAGCTGGGAATTCACACTTTTTCCTGTGAAATAAAAAGAGATTACCATTATTGAGTAGATTTGGAGTTGCAGGGCTTTGAAAACAGCAAAAGTATACAAAGAATGTATCCCAGACGTACATTTAAAAGTGTGTAATTTTTGACAACTAATTTCTTGAAAAGTGTTTATGGGAATGCTCTCAAATTTTCAGTTATTACTGAGTGGGATATTTTATTCACTTTGTTTAGACCTGGAATTTTGTGACCAACGGCGTCAGCTGAAATTGATCTATTATTGGATGCAGGTTATCTGTGCATTTTAGAATACAGGATGTAGATGTTAACCTATAAAACTGTACTTTAATAGAAGATTCGTTTATGTCTGTTCAACAGGCAGCTGACAGTGACAGGAAGATTGAGATCTGCACTCGTTCTTATAATTTGTTGGTGAATAAAGTAGGAATGAATCCAAATGACATCATCTTTGATCCTAACATACTTACCATAGCAACTGGAATTGAGGAACATAACAACTACGGCAAGTTTTTTATCGAGGCTACCAGAGAAATCAAGGTACTTACCGTACTGACTCATTCTTTATACACAAATTCTAGCTCTAGAAGGCTAGACACTCTGTTTCTTTAATGATGGTGCTTAAAAGTATTTGGACAGTGAGGGTGGCCCTACGGTGAAAGCACGGCTCTGTCACCTCTCTTGTCCTGGGTTTGATTCCCGGACGAAGGCATGTGAAATGAGTTAGTTAGAACTTTCGTTCTCTCTCTTGCTTCAAGCGTTTTTTCCCGGGTCCTCCAATTTTCCTCCCCCAGTAAAGACAAACTAGTGAGCTGAGAGTTGTGTGCATTGAATATTAGAATGTAGTGCTAAGTGATCTTGCACTATAAACAAAGTATTTATGTTTTCTTGATGTCCACAGCGAACTTTGCCTTGTGCTCGTGTCAGTGGTGGCTTGTCGAATTTTTCATTTTCATTTCGAGGGATGGATACTATTCGTGAGGCCATGCACAGCGTTTTTCTCTACCATGCTATCAAAGTAAGTCCATCTTTCATTCACTTATATTTAATTTTGTACCAATGGGAAACGGTAAGTGAGAGTTAATTACCAACTAGAACTAAGACTTTTAACCCTAACCCTTAGGATGTATAAAAGCAGAGGTTCAAGGTAATTAATTGGCTTATTATATGATTGAGGAGACAATCCCAAATGATCTTAACGACCTAATCATTGTTACTGCATTCCCCAAAGGAAATCTTAAACAATAGACCTCTTTAGCTTCCTTGTTTGTTTACCATTTCAGACCACGTGATGTCACTCTTGGGAGTTAATTCTTTCTTATGTTAATAGGTTAACATTTTCATAATAAAAGAACAATTCCCAAGAGAATGCCACGTGATCTGAAATGGGCAATTTGCGTACGATGGTAAAGAGGTCTATTGCTTTCAATTCTATTCACGGTGAAGTTAACGAACTTTATTATAACAGACAAAATGATTTTTTGTTGATAAGCTAGCTCAGTAGTATAGATGTTAAAGGCGGGTATAGGTATGCAGAAGTTCTCGGGTTCGAATGCTACAGTTATTTCTCAACAGATATTTTTCACCAAAATTCGCTACTTAGTACATGATTTCGGGGCTCAGTAGAAAATTTCTAAGTCTAATATCCAAATGAAGATGACCTAAGGAAGTAATGGGCGAGGGCAATATCTGTATAAATCTCTCGTACGTAGGGCAATATCTGTATAATGCCCTCGTAGGAGGGCAATATCTGTATAATGCCCTTGAATTCATAATGACTAGGGGAATATGGGATATAAACTATAAAATTCATCTCTAGTGTTTTTGTATATTTAAGAAGTCCTTTTTCTACGTCATCTCATTTGCATTTTCAGATTTCAAATGCTTAATCCTCAGAAAGAAGATGATTTTATCCAGAAATATTTAACCATAAGACTTTTCCATTCATGAACAAACGATTATCAAAAATTCAATTTGGGCGTTAGAGACACTTTAACCCTACTCAGTAAGCTATCTCGTTGGCGTTGCTATGTTTCTAATGCCCTTTTGCCGTGTCGAATCTAATAGTTGCATTTTGTGTTTTAAATCAAATTTGTCAAATTCATTTGGTTCAGAAGCCGCACTTCTCATCTACAAAATGCAACTATTAGATTCGACGCGACAAAAGTTCGACGTCTGAACTGGGCTTGAGTCTGTTTTATTACATTTTTGTATATTTATACAACAAATCTATGTACTTCTATTTTTCTTGTTCTCAAAAGTCTGTCTCTATTATCCATTAGCTTTGCATGTGAAATTGAAGTTGTTGTGAACGTCACAATACATATGTTTAAGACATAGTTGTATTATGTCTACAGGCTGGTCTAGATATGGCTATTGTGAATGCTGGTATGCTTCCAGTTTATGACGACATTGAGCCTGGACTGCTACAACTATGTGAAGATTTGTTGTGGAATAGGGATCCTGATGCTACAGAGAAACTCTTGCAGTTGGCACAGGTCAGTTTAATAGCTTTATCAATGGTGAAATCTTGGGGATAAAAACAGGACACAATATCGAGGGAATGTAACGATAACCTTCACTATAAATACTTTGGTGACTTTAATGAATACTACAAGTAGTATGGTGGGTATCAAACTACCCATATTTTTAGGCGTAGGAATTGATAATCACTACGTCAGACAGTAGTTTGAATGACCTCTTTGAAAATGACCTTGTAGTCCATGGGCCCTGGTGCTAAGAAGCAAGTAGTGACTGACGAATGGAGGAACTGCTGCGTGGAAGAAAGACTTGAGCATGCGCTTGTGAAGGTACGTACTATTTGATATATTCTTCTATTTGAATGATTTGTATGAGTCAAATTAATGGTCTTCTATACATTTTTAGGGTATTGATAAGTACGTGGTCGAGGACACTGAAGAAGCAAGGTTATTGACTGATAGGTATCCCCGACCACTCAACGTTATTGAGGGACCACTGATGAAGGTATACGATTGTCGTAGGTCATTTAGGAAACAAGTCAAACTTCAAAGGGACTAACAAGGGAGCAAACATGGAGGTTGAGTAGGGCCTTGACCGTGCACAAACATGGCAAACTTTAAAGGGACTGACAAGGGAGCAAACATGGAGGTTGAGTAGGGCCTTGACCGTGCACAAACATGGCAAACTTTAAAGGGACTGACAAGGGAGCAAACATGGAGGTTGAGTAGGGCCTTGACCGTGCAAAAACATGGCAAACTTTAAAGGGACTGACAAGGGAGCGAACATGGAGGTTGAGTAGGGTCTTGACCGTGCACAATATTTTGTTTTACCTTCATTTATTATGCTTAGCTGACGTCCCCCAAATGTTTTCATTGCCTGATTGTCTGATATATGTAGGAATGCTTTTATTTTGTGCACGGTCATGGTTTGAAAAAAGTTGAACAAAAAGACAGAACATGCAGGAATATATTTCACTATTCTTTTGTTGTTCTCGAACCGTTTTAACGAATACAATACTTTTGTACTTGTAGGGAATGGGAGTGGTTGGTGACTTATTTGGTGCTGGCAAGATGTTTCTTCCACAGGTTGTAAAAAAATTGGTGACTTGTCTTTTCACACGAAATGAGTTTCCTGATACGTACTTCAAGCAAAGCTGTCTTTTCATTGCTTGTTAAATCTGTTGTTTTAGGTTATCAAATCAGCCCGTGTCATGAAGAAAGCTGTTGGATATCTGATACCATATATGGAGAAAGAACGTCAAGAGCGATTAGCTAACAGTGACACGTGTGACGATAAGTCATTGAAGGTAGGACCTAACTCTTTAACCTTCTTCAAAACCAGATTATAAAACGCAATACAAAGAACAATGGCTGCCCAATTTCTAAAATCACTGCTGTTAATCGTTAGAGAGATGTATAAGTGCTAGCGTGCCTCTATCTCTTATCGACTTTCTTATCCATACATTCTATGCTCGGCGTCTCAGTGCTAGCTGATCTGTGCTAACTCTGTTTACCATTGTTGTGTGTGTTGTACAGGATCAATATAACGGTACAATAGTGCTTGCAACAGTTAAGGGTGACGTCCATGTTTACCATTGTTGTGTGTTGTACAGGATCAATATAACGGTACAATAGTACTTACAACAGTTAAGGGTGACGTCCATGTTTACCATTGTTGTGTGTTGTACAGGATCAATATAACGGTACAATAGTACTTACAACAGTTAAGGGTGACGTCCATATTTACCATTGTTGTGTGTGTTGTACAGGATCAATATAACGGTACAATAGTACTTACAACAGTTAAGGGTGACGTCCATGTTTACCATTGTTGTGTGTGTTGTACAGGATCAATATAACGGTACAATAGTACTTACAACAGTTAAGGGTGACGTCCATATTTACCATTGTTGTGTGTGTTATACAGGACCAATATAACGGTACAATAGTACTTACAACAGTTAAGGGTGACGTCCATGTTTACCATTGTTGTGTGTTGTACAGGATCAATATAACGGTACAATAGTACTTACAACAGTTAAGGGTGACGTCCATATTTACCATTGTTGTGTGTGTTGTACAGGATCAATATAACGGTACAATAGTACTTACAACAGTTAAGGGTGACGTCCATGTTTAACATTGTTGTGTGTGTTGTACAGGATCAATATAACGGTACAATAGTACTTACAACAGTTAAGGGTGACGTCCATATTTACCATTGTTGTGTGTGTTGTACAGGACCAATATAACGGTACAATAGTACTTACAACAGTTAAGGGTGACGTCCATGTTTACCATTGTTGTGTGTGTTGTACAGGATCAATATAACGGTACAATAGTACTTACAACAGTTAAGGGTGACGTCCATGTTTACCATTGTTGTGTGTGTTGTACAGGATCAATATAACGGTACAATAGTACTTACAACAGTTAAGGGTGACGTCCATGTTTACCATTGTAATTGTGTGTGTTGTACAGGATCAATATAACGGTACAATAGTACTTACAACAGTTAAAGGTGACGTCCATGTTTACCATTGTTGTGTGTGTTGTACAGGATCAATATAACGGTACAATAGTACTTGCAACAGTTAAGGGTGACGTCCATGTTTACCATTGTTGTGTGTGTTGTACAGGATCAATATAACGGTACAATAGTACTTACAACAGTTAAGGGTGACGTCCATGTTTACCATTGTTGTGTGTGTTGTACAGGATCAATATAACGGTACAATAGTGCTTGCAACAGTTAAGGGTGACGTCCATGATATTGGCAAGAACATAGTTGGTGTTGTTCTTGGGTGTAACAACTTCAGGTAAGGTTTCCTGCATAGTTTATTGTAAAGTTAAGAAGACCATTCACTTAGCCCTGTAATGTCATACCAACGCTGTGAATGGTTTGCTTACCAAAAGTAACGAAAACAAAGTTGGAGTAAAAAAAAAAAAAGATTTGTTTATTGGTTTTCTAAACTGAATTCAATTCTTAATTACTGTAGTTGTAATCTGTCTTCTAGAAACTCGGTCTAATGTTTGATTTTGTGGTCTGTTAAGAGGTTCTTTATTACGACCAATTGCATTAGACATACTATTTAACAAATAGAGTATATTCCGTATTTCTGTACTCCAAAAGATGCATAAATGACATCAAAATAAGGTGAGGACACAATAGTACGTCACGAGATGAAGTGGAGTGGTGTGACTGTTCTTGTAACCACTTTTCGACGTGTTGTGTGCATCCTCTAAGTACGCACGCCTGTGTACTTAATTACGCACGGTTCGCGGAAAAGAACATGTCGACGTCGTAGGATTAGACAACAAGTGGAATTTCTATTTTCTTGTGCCTTGTTGCGGTGTTGGTAATCATAACAAGTTCTCTTTTTGTTTCAGAGTGATAGATTTAGGAGTAATGACGCCGTGTGAGAAGATCTTGAAAACTGCAGTTGAACAAGGGGCTGGTACGTGAAGGGGTTTAGAAAGACTAATAAGTTCGTTGACACAACATGTTCTGACTGACCATTTTTGCATATCACTTCAAAAGTCTTTTAGCAACAAAAGAAGGAAGCAAGAATCAACTCTGTGGTCTTGGGTTTCCACACGGGACGTCACATGTGACTTCGGTTTTTCTCCCTCAGCTTAATGTAGTGGTAGTGTCCAAACACATTGGACACAAAAATCTATAGTGTTCTTACTCTAAGCTGTTTTTGCAGATATAATTGGTCTTTCTGGTCTTATCACTCCATCATTGGATGAAATGATTCATGTTGCCAAGGAGATGGAAAGACAAGGGATGAAGATCCCACTTCTCATTGGTGGAGCCACGACTTCTAGGTAGGTAACGCTTTAAGCTGCGGCTACACGAGCGATTTTTTACTTGAAAAGGCGACGCGGTTTTTGGAAATCGCCAACGTTGTAGCTACATGAGCGACAAATGCTGGTGATAAAGGCGGCCTGACACGAAGGACTGGTTTTTGTAAACAAATGTGGTGCACGGAATTGTATCGTTGGTGATGTCAAAAAATCGTGTCGCCCATGTACCAGCGGCTTCAGTCAGCAGGCTTTAGTAGAAATACATCCTTTTCACCTGACATAGTGCGTAATGTTGATTGTCGTGCGGCTGGTCGAAGAGAGATCAAAGACACAGGATTCTTAAGGTAGTTCGGGACCCTTGCTACTGCGCATCTCCACGCGCAATGGAGCGCGCGCACTTTTAAAAGGTAAAGTAAAGGTAAAGCACTATATTTAACGTCGGAAGTTCCTTCAGCTAGAAGCTGGTCTCCCAGGAAGCCGACGGTACGCTCATTCTACCCCCTCTCTCCATCAGTGCTCCGTTTTACGGATATTTAAAGCTACTTAAAGCTACACGGAAAGGAAAGAAGTCGAAACAAGGATGTGAGGTCATTGGGGATCGAACACGGGACCTCTTGCACCGAAAGCCGCGCTCTAACCAACTGTGCCATCCTTGCTTCTTATTAATTAGAAAACATTCGCTTGTCCGTGGGAAGTCTGGGCACTAGCGAGTCAGCGATTTTATCGACCAAACTCTGCCTATTTTTTATCACAAAATGTTGTACACTGTGTAAAATAGGAGAAAAAGCTCGAACTTTAAAATTTAGCCAATATTATCACTCGAAAAAGGCAGCACGAACTACGGTAAAATGGCTGATTTTTGGCGTTCGTTTTCGAAGAGTTTTATCCTTTGTTCTTCTCGAACTCTTTAAATAATACGGTGACTCCCTGATTTTATGAATGATTTGAACTCATAATCTTATAAACTTTTCATATAAAGAAAAAAAAAGTACACTTCTAAGATTTTGAATTAATATATTTTTTCTTTGTCGGGTCTTTCAAAAACGTGTATTTTGGAAGGCTATTTTTCGCGTATTATTGTTGATCTTTCGCTTCTCAGAAAATTGTTCGGCAACAATTTAGTTCCAAATCTTTTTCTGCATCATATGGTATCATTTTGTTTGCTTTTAAATATTTTGGGTTGTTCCAAAACTTTTATATTTTGACCAGATTTCGCAAGGCCATTTTTATAAAAATTGCCCAAAACACCTCACATCTCCACCCTCATATCTCGAGAGTGACCTCGGTGACCCCCCCCCCCCCCCTATAATTTCACGTTTTATTTCCGCCTATGTACCTCTCTTTCTGGAGGAATTGTGAAGACAAGTTTATCGTAAAATCTATGAGTCCCGAACTACCCTGAGTACTGAAAAGCAACGACGATATCGATGTCGCATGCCAGCAGGGTTTGTTATGCACACGCAGTCCTCTTCAAGGCTTTGCAAAAAGACAATCTCGACGCATGAAGTGCGAAGTGCGCATCAACGTTTTAAGCTGCTTAAGGTCTGTAATGTCCTTGAAGTCCCATTCATGCTATTCATCAATGTTGTTTAATAGGACACACACCGCTGTTAAAATAGCACCAAGATACAGCGAACCAACAGTTCATGTACTGGACGCGTCGAAGAGTGCAGTAGTGGTGAGTAAGGCTCTTTGCCATACAATTAACTCGCATCTCATGGACACTCTCGTCACCAAGCACTAGCTTGCCAAAGTGATAGTGGTTTAGAGAAAATCTTTTAATTGGTTGGTACATATCACGAGTGAGTCTAGTTGAAACTCTGTGTGTGGGTAGAGTAACCCGTTTCTGAATTTACGACATTCAATATCTAAAACACTTTGATGTTGTCTACACCCCTCTTGTCCCTGATATTAATGAGTACTTTGATTGCAGTGTACTGCTTTACTTGACAAAACCCAACGTGATGATTTCATTGAAGAAGTCAGTGAAGAATATCAGGAGATCAGAGAAGAGCATTACGACTCTTTAAAGGTAAAGCTTTCACTGTATCGAGTTGGTGGGAAACTTAAATATGTTTGCAATGCTGTAGGTGTAATCCAGGCTGACGTTGAGGTACATAATGGTCAATCTGGATTGGAAATAACAGTTACGGGGTAGAAAAGTACTTTGACCCACCAGTACTTGAAACCATGTTTTTGTCACAGTTAGCAGCTGTGGAAATCAATCCAGAACTGGTCTCAGTCTTGTCGTAGGTTGATCACTGAGCTCAAGTTTCTTTTAAAATTGCCTTCTTTGGTTTTGTTTTCAGTTTATTTGTTAGTTAAAGCTCTTATGATGCAATTTTTTGTTTTAAAAATGAATTTAATATTACCAGTTGCGGACATCATATTTCTGAGTTATGAACGTTTTAAATGTTCTTATGCTAATTTGATGACGTCAAAGGAGGCATCATTTATTATACATAAACGACTCAATCCAAAATACTGGAATTTTTCCATTTGTAAATCAAATCTATAGATAAAACTTGCGGAAAACGTTTAGCAAAAAAGTTGGTTATCCAATCGAAGAGCACTTGTTGCAAATACCACATGAAGTAAGTCCAAATGCCTTCTTTGACGTCATCTCATTTGCATTTTGAGTTTTAAAACTTATATTGTGAGAATATGGTGTGAATATCAGAAAAAGAAAAATTATTTTCACTATACTATCTAGTAATATAAGAATTGATTTTCGAAATAAATGGAATTGTCATGGGAAAACCTTTTCAAAATGTATTGAATTTCAAGGCAAATAAGGAAAAAATGTACGAGTAGTTAGCAAGCGATGGCCACGTTTTGTCATTTATTAGTGACAAGGGAGATTCAATTTTAGTTTTGGCTATTCGAAAAGAACCCTCTCCCCTAAAAACGTTCGTGTATTACTAATGTGTTTTGTATTGTGGTAGGATCGACGATACTTGGGCTTGGCGAGAACTCGTGAATTATCGCTGAATTTAGATATAACTGATGTAAAACCAGGTAATTAGCTTACCGGTTTATTGTGCATGCCATGTCTAAAATGATATGAAAATACGTGTTGTTATCTCGCAAAATGTCCACACGGAGAGAACAACTAAAACATTGGCAGTTAGAGGTGGTTTTCATTAACCCGTGAACTGAACACACTTTAGTGTATCACTCTTTAATACATCCTAATTCCATTGTGTTCTTTTGTTGTTATTTGACTATCACACTTTAACAAATACACTTTGTTTCACGGGTAAATGAAAACCACTCTATTTAAAATTAATTAGCAATACTCATATATAATATCATGCAATAGGGTATACAGGGACCGCGGAGCACCTTGAAAAGTGGGGGACTTGCATTTGAAAATATAGAAGACTATCCAATCAAAAAAGTTTTAAACAGAACATTTGACTAGGTAGCACGGAAAGTCACCCATGTTATCGCATCTTAACTATCTCACTTTAAAAGAAACTGCTAAACGAACCAACTTCAGTTACTCCCAAATAAATGGAAAAACGATCTTCAGAGTTTAAAAACTAAGTCTGTCGTCTCCTAAAACGTGTAATCGTGTGGATAGACGATTGCATTCATTTTCTCTGATTAAGTAAATCAACCACTGATACATGTGTTTTTGGTAGTACGACCATCGTTTTTAGGAGTCAAGGTTTTGGAAGACTACAACTTAGAGAGAGTCATCCCCTACATTGACTGGAAACCATTCTTTGATGTCTGGCAACTAAGAGGGAAGTACCCCAATAGAGGATATCCTAAAGTATTCAACGATAAAACAGTGGGTGAGTAGTACTTGGGGTAATGTGTGCGGGCAATAAAATCGTCGTGCAACTTGATGCACAACGGTGTAGCATTTATCAATGTTGCTGCCATTGCTTCCCTCTCGCGAAACAAATTTCCTTTGTTGTATGGAGTAGACGCCCTCTCTATTCTATTGCAACAAAGGAAATATGTTGATAATGAGACTTGCAATGCATCATTGTTGCGTGAAAACTTATGCGATTTTGTTTTTATTTTATTTCACTAAATGTGAAATGACAACAATTTGATTCTGTATCAGGTGAAGAAGCTAAGCGAGTGTTTGACGATGCACAAAAGATGCTGGATTCCATCATACATGACAAGTCATTACGAATAGTAGGACAGTTAGCCTTCTTCATTGCCAACAGCGTTGGGGACGATATATATGTCTTTGACGAGCACCAGTCTAGAAAAGGGACTCCCAAGGCAGTATACCATGGTCTACGTCAGCAGGTTGGTTGACGATTCTTTCTTTACGTCCACACTAAGTCGCAGTAAATTTGAAGGCTTCTGGCTACATGCACTAAAACAGCTTTTTCTATAAGACTGCGACCTTTCAGTGCGATTGTGAAATTAAAAAAACGTTTTTAAATTTACCCGAATAATTGTAGGCGTCGCCTTAAGGTAAAGAAAAATCTAAATTGATAAACTAGTCTACGAAATTATATAGAAGTTGGAAAATCAGAGGTTGCTTAAGCATTGTATGTTTAATCGTTTGTTGTTCCAGGCCGAGAAAGAGCATGGTGTAGAGGAGCCTTACTACTGTATAGCAGACTTTATTGCACCTTTAGACTCTGGTGTAGAAGATTACATTGGTTGTTTTGCTGTGTCTTGTATGGGAGCTGAAGACATGGCTAATAAGTAAGTAATGAAATAATGAAATAGGTATCCCACCCCAGTGCAAGTGCTTTGACATAAGCTTAAGAAAAATGGCCACGACAGCGTGTTGAGCAAGTCTCAACGAAGTTGCACTGAATTTCCAGTAAACATCTATAGACACTTAAAAGTACATGGAGGATGTTTGAAATCGCCGCTCCAATTGCACGAATGAACTGAATCGCCCTTGAAAACACTTAGATTAGTGGCTGAACGCTAAAACGAGAACCAAGCCACCATTATTTGCAAAGCAATTTAAACATTGAAAATTGTCCCCATTCAAGTTAATCCAGGCAGATACCGGTCCAAACGTTTGTTTGCGTTTTTGCTTCAATGGAGCTAAAAGTTTGATTTTGTCAAACTGTAAATATGAATGAAAATGTTGATTAGAATACAGTTGCTACGCTGTGTCATCCTAAACACGTTGTCTGTTTTCAAGGTATCACGATGACCTTGACGACTACAATGTCATTATGGTTAAAGCACTGGCTGACAGGATAGTAGAGGTAAACAACATTGGATCATAATCTTACACATGGAATTTGCGCTATGGAAGTAATTAATGTGATGATGATGATGATTTAAAATCATTTTTTAATAATTGTATATAGGTGAAAATTAAATAAAGATTATTATGAATTATGAATTTTAAATTATTATGAATTTTAAATTATTATGAATTTTAAATATTGTTATTATTTATTGTTATTATCATTATCATTATTAACACATGAAATAAAGCTTTAATACTACTGGCAACGATAATAGCTTGATTGTCAAAAACTTTTCGCGTCAGGCTTTTGCAGAGGAACTACATGAGAGAGTTCGCAAGGATTACTGGGGATACTGTAGCGAGGAACACCTTGGGGCCAAAGACCTTCACAGGATTAAATATCAGGTAAAACACGCACCGCGTCCTGCCATGTTGCGTATCATTCGTTACCGTGCCGTAACGGTAAAATGCTATCTTCAGAGTTACGTAACTAAATGTCGCAGAGATCTACGCGATGATTTGTGCAAGATGTAAAACGTTGTATTTTACGTTGCCAGGGTATACGACCAGCCTTTGGTTATCCTAGTCAACCAGACCACACCGAGAAACTCGTGATGTGGTCGTTAATGGACACTAGTAAACAAACTGGTATACAACTAACAGAATCGTTAGCCATGCACCCTGCAGCATCCGTGTCTGGTTTGTATTTCAGCCATCCTCAGTCCACCTATTTCGCTGTTGGTAAAATCACCAAGGACCAGGTAGGCCCTGATACAGTGAAGTCACGGTTAGAGTGTCACCTTCTAAGTTTGGGTTTGCAGTTGGACTTAGTCATTGTGAAAGCCTGAACGTGTCTCTAATCTCAATACACATGGCATCATTCACTGAACTCCATGCTCGAAGTTAGTGAATCACGTGACTAAGTGCCATTCCATACGCTTTATCGAAGTCTTTCTTTCATACTGATAGAATACATATCAATATTTACAGAAGATTGAAGAAGTAAATTCTGCATACACCACAGATGTTCGTCCAATATGCTTTGAATTTCCTCTTTAAGTGCCGAAGTTAAAGTTCGATCTTTTGTTACAGGTTAAAGACTATGCAGAAAGGAAGGGAAAACCTGTCCAAGAAATTGAAAAATGGCTTTCAAGTATATTAGCTTACGACGAAGAGTTAGATTGATAATAATACCGCGTAATAATGACGTAAATGTTATTATTGTAATAATGATATCGGCATAAACGCTGAGGCAGAATGAATTGGTACTATAGAGAAGGGCTGTCTAACTTAACGAGTTACCGGTCTCGGTACAACAGCGATGAATTAAAGTAGAGCACGAAATAGTTCTCTCACGTTTCCGTTCCAGAACATTTCGTACGTCATGGCACGGCAGGAATTTCGAATGTTTTTATAGACAACACGGCACTGACACGGTGACGGCACTGCGCGGTCCGTTTCACAGTCATATGAAACTGATGTGCTGTAGTTTTCTTTCTGTGTTTTCCGTTTGTACGGTTTATTTGAGACCTTAAGATTCACGTAAACAGCGGACGGCAGAGAGGATCACACGAAATAATTTTTTTTTTCATGCCTGGCGTTGTGTGTTTTGGTACGGCAAACACGAAATGACTCACTCTTGCATTAAAGCTGCAATGCCAGACGAGAAGAAAGCGGGTCAAGTGATCCTCTCCGCGGTCCACCGTTTTCCGTGTACGTGAATCTTAACCTCTTTAGAGTGCTTACAATATATCCGTGAAAAAGTTAGCGAACTAAATTGTACTAAATAGCGCGAAATCCTTTGTTTTCTATTGTTTAAGGTAATGCGCTCGCGCATTCGTGCGCATAACGTTTGCGCATGTTTTGCACGCGCGCGCTGATATCGAATTTGATTGGGCTTCCTGTGTTCTAACATATTTCAATATGGCGGACGCCACGTAACTGTATTCAAAGCCTTATAACTTAAAATCTAGCACCGCGACCTATCCTAACATACTATTGGGGTCCCTGTGTCGCACGATAGTATCTGATGCCAGTGATGCCAGTGGACTTTGTGGCGATGGACAATAGTTGGTAATAGACTCTAAAGCCATTATTTTCTTTTGTTTCTTATCAACTACTACAAATTAAATAGTCATTTTTCTTTCATGGTCAAATGAAAATCACTCTAGGAAAACCGTGAAGGCATACTATGTAGTCTCCTTCGCAACCGTTATTAGTCTAGCTCCCATGAGTGGACCGCAGGGGAATGGGACCTTGACTAATAACGGCTGCGAAGGAGACTAAATACTACATACTATGTCGTGTCCATGTAAATTAAATTCCTGATAAAAAACATAATACAAAAATAAAGTTTGAAAACAAATGGCAAACAATATTGGAGCGAGACTAATGACCTGTGATTTCAGGTATAGTCAAGAGTTACATGCAACTGTTTACAGTGAACATTCCAGATACATTTCATGACTGACACTAAACAATAGATTCAAGTCGAGGCTCGGTGGATAAATCTATACATTCACTGTATTTTATCCAGCCTCGACTTAAATCTATTGTTTTGTGGTTAGTCATGTGAATTTGGGAAAGGTTTGTTATATATTTAATGGTATTTTAAATTGTGTTGTCTGTCAATCTTCTCCACCCTAATTCCATTGTAGTCTTTTGTTCTCATTTGACTACTACACTTTAACTGTTAGTTTTTATTTCACGGGTTTATGGGCTCGGATTTTTTCCCGAGAATTTCAATCTATACACAGTCATTCTATTCATTTCAGTGTGTACATAGTTAAAGAAATGAAGTGATTTGGTCCGGACAACTTGCAGAAAGACTAAATCAACTCCATATATCAATTTTCCAATTCTCATTGTTAACGTTTCTGGAAATCCATCGATAAAATATATATGAGGCGTGTTAGCACAAAAGGAGGCTTAGAGTGGTTTTCATAAACCCGTGAAATAAAAACTAGCTATTAATGTGTAATACCCAAATGAGAACAAAAGAAAACAAAGGAATTAGGGTCTCCTAACGTGTATTAATTTAATAACTATTTCACGGGTTTATGAAAACCACTCTATCAAAGCTCGTTACTAAGCAGATTTTCAAAACCGCTGACCATCAAAAGGGTCTTAACAAGCAAGACTCCTTTTAAAATAACAGGCCTCATATGTTATTTGCCGTATTTCACTATGACGTCACATCAAAACATTCTATTGTTTAAATGGAAAGGATCATGGTCGCGAGAGGGAGACAAAACGGTAACCGGCAACACAAGAAAATTGATATAAAGACCAAATAAAAGCGGTAACAGCCATCAAATGCAATAAATATTGTTTATTGCATTGTAGAAACTAATTTGAGATAACATGGTTTCTAACGACAGCATCGTAATACGAGCAACAAAATCACTCAACTTGTCTCGCAACATTGCTGCAAAACGAGTTGAAGAGCGATGCTGCACGTTTTTCCACCCAAGTACAAACTTGTCTCGCAACAATAGTTTGCTGCAAGTTGAAAAAGTCTGTTGCAGCTAGTAGACAGTCGCTCTACTTTTTAATTTGCAACAAAATTTCATGATGTTGCGCGTATTACCGCTCCAAAGTCAACTTGTCTCGCAGCAAACTGCGAAATGGCTTCTTTCGTGTTCGTGATTGATCCTATCAGAAGTTAGGATTCACTCAACTGGTTCAGGTTATTTTCAAGCAAGCAAGCAAGCGAGCGTCATCATCATGTTTATATATTTCGGTATGATTTTAGCTATCTTTGGCTTAGCAGGGAATTTCCCCGATTCGACAGAAAAGTTCATTATTTTTGCCAAAGCATCACTGATAGCAGTCTTAGAATATTTCAGTAGTCTTGCGCGGTACAGGAGTAGAGATCGTGTGATGTATTATTAGTTGGAAAAGAAAGGATTACAAGCTCGACCTCTTGAGGTGTTACTATCTTAAAAAAGAATGAATCAAAATTTTGAATGGACGGAAGGTATTTCGTTATCAGAGGCAGGGTGCATGTGTTGGCAGCCAAGTTGATGATGCGAAATACTTGAGAATAGGTATTTTAGAAGAGTATTTTAGTGACGTGTGTCCGCCACCAAGGAGATTCCTTGACAGCACAGACTTCGAGTTCCCTCTGTTTATGATTGATGAAGTTATTAATTTCTTCATATTAGAATGCAGTGGTAGTCTGTGGTAGTGCGTGTCAGAGAGTAGTATCCCAATGCATTAGTGCGCAGGCGCTAAAGCACAATGGGCATTAAATAGTTTGTTACTTTCTGTACCCTTTACGTTCCCGTATACGGGCAACAAAACCGATACCAGTATTTACAACAAAGTTGTTGTGCGCCTAATACGAGAAACTCTGCAACTTGCAAAGCAATATTGTTACAATGATTAAGTTACTCGATTTTGTTGGCCATATGAAGGCACTTTAACGATACTTGTTACAACAATTCAAAGCAACCCATTGGAATCTCGGTTTTATTGATTTGAATTCACGCTTACAAATACACACAGATGGTGCATTGAATAATGGATTGAATAAATAAAGAAAAAAACACCTCTTTTGGTCACCGGACTACTCGGAACCAACTATTTAGCTCAGACGCCGCCGGTGCCAAGTGCTATATAAATTGTTGCAATGAAAAACACGGAAAGTTCAGTGTTATAACGGTTTGATTTAGGATGTCCGCATCAGATCCCAAGCCCAATAATGACTCTCGTTAACTTGAAATAAATCGAAATGAACAGCACATAGGCAGTACAGATTCTGAGCTAGGCCTGTATTTCACGGCAAGAAGAATGGGCCATTTTTATGGGCCAGTATTTTGACCATAATTATGGCTAATCCTAGAAATACATTCACACTAGGTGGTCTCGTAATGAGCTTTTCTCACCCCTTGCGAGATATTTTAATTTTATTTTTGACTAACGAACAAAAATATAATAATTGAAAAGAGCACACCAAAGTTAGCAAAAATTGAAATTTTGAGGTAGTTTCGATGAATAGCACTAAAGTTATGGACGGCCGAAGTTGGTGTGTTGGAGGGCAGCGTGTTGACGCGTTGCCCAACATTTCTACACAAAAAGCACTAACTTTGGCCACAAATACCTTTGGCGCTATTCGTCGAAACTACCTCAAAATTTCAAGTTTTGCTAACTTTGGTGTGGTCTTTTCATATATTTTATTTTTGTGCCTGTTCGATTAAAATATAAAATGTCACGCAAGGGGTGAGAAAAGCTCATTAATATCATTGGAATGCTAAATGTTTTATTTTATAATAGGAAATTAAAAATAAGAGAATTAGACATCTGGGAGAAATGAAGGGAGATACATTCCTTCGCCTTCCCTACTTTGAAGAAACAGTGGATTTAGCAAATGTAACGTGACGTGACAGAGGATGCTGACCATATGCTGACAAATAATGTTCAAATGACTGATGACGTGTGTCACGGTAGTCACGCAATGAACCAATGTGATAGATTCGTCACGTTCAGTTCGCGCGTCGCGTCAAGTTTATGTACAACAGCAACGCTTCAAAAACTAACTACAAAGTGGTTAACATTTCCTGGTGAACTAGAAGTAATAATACATCAGGTAAATGTAGTCGTCGTAGATTTTGATTAATTTAGTTCTCGAATATGTACGATACAGAAGAAATATTCTTTTTAAATTAAATAAAAACCAATGAAAAACCATTAATATCATTTAAACGTCTAGCTTATAGTAACATGCATTGGAAGACTTTCTCAGAAAATAGAGATCATCGCGTCACGTGCTTGGCCAACGCCCACCCACCGAACTGAAAAGAAAAAGAGGCAAAAGACCATTACAAAATAACCATTAAATGATCAAAGTGGAAACGATATTTGATTGTTCTTGTCGTTGTTGTTGACAATGATGATGATGTTGTGACAAACACATGACAGGATAATTCATGGCATGATGGTGAAATGCCGCGGCTTATTTCGGTTTTCAGTTATTTGTTGTTGTTGTTGTTGTTGTTGTTGTTGTTGTTGTTGTTTCGTTTTTGTGTCTGTGTCTGTGTCTGTGTTGACAGGAGTTGGGAGGTGAGGAGGGTTGTGTAATAGCCTGATAAATTTATGCATAGCGTTGTATTGTATTAGCGTGCAAACAGTATATCCATGAAATATATAGCTATTTCAAAAAAAGGTTGACGGGGCGAACAGTGAATGGCGATCGGCGATTGGTGATTACAAGACCGAAAGGAACTGTGGTCACGCTATTAGACCGCTATCCGGCGCGGAGATATGAATCGTCTATCGACCACTTTGTTCAATAAGGTCTTTACTATAGGGTACTGGCATTGCTTGGGTATTCGCGCCAGTCCCTTACAGAGCGAGTATAAATAAGAGCTGCACACCTCACTTCGGCCCAGTTCGCGTAAGACTTCTCACGACTGTTGATCATCATGGCTGACCTAAGTACCGCAAGTCCGACACAGTTCCAGTGGAAGAAGTAGCAAAAGCGGCCTGTTTCCAGCTAAAACGACGCTTCGTCTATCTTTAAAGAAGTAAATATTTCTTTACATTGTTGTTTTTTACTTTTTCTGGAACTTTTTTAATTGTTTTGTGAATTCTATAATTCTCGATTTAGTTTGGGCTTTCGATCTGCCCTTCAATTGCAATATCAGGTCTTATTTTGCGTGTTTTGTTTCGCAAACGCTGTAATTTTCCCTCCCATCGGCTCCCCTAGAATTTGCACGTTGTATTGTTAGCATGAGTTGCTATGTTTGAAGTCTTGTTGTACGTGCTTTGGTTCACAAACTTCGGGTTTGTGCAGTAATTTTCCCTCCCATCGGCTCCCCTAGAATTTGCACGTTGTATTGTTAGCATGAGTTGCTATGTTTGAAGTCTTGTTGTACGTGCTTTGGCTCACAAACTACGGGTTTGTGCAGTAATTTTCCCTCCCATCGGCTCCCCAAGAATTTGCACGTTGTATTGTTAGCATGAGTTGCTATGTTTGAAGTCTTGTTGTACGTGCTTTGGCTCACAAACTACGGGTTTGTGCAGTAATTTTCCTTCCCATCGGCTCCCCAAGAATTTGCACGTTGTATTGTTAGCATGAGTTGCTATGTTTGAAGTCTTGTTGTACGTGCTTTGGCTCACAAACTACGGGTTTGTGCAGTAATTTTCCTTCCCATCGGCTCCCCAAGAATTTGCACGTTGTATTGTTAGCATGAGTTGCTATGTTTGAAGTCTTGTTGTACGTGCTTTGGCTCACAAACTCCGGGTTTGTGCAGTAATTTTCCTTCCCATCGGCTCCCCAAGAATTTGCACGTTGTATTGTTAGCATGAGTTGCATTTTGCTATGTTTTTGAATCTTGTTGTACGTGCTTTCCCACAAAGTCCGGGTTTGCGCAGTGGCTTTCCCTCCCGTTAGCCTAGAAATTGGAAGTTGTATTGTTAGCATGAATTTTCTGTTTGAAGCCCGAGCTTGAAGTCTTGTTGTACGTGCTTTGGCTCACAAACTCCGGTTTTGTGCTGTGATTATTTTTCCCCTCCCTTCTTTATTTAGAATTTGCACGTTGTGTAATTTGCATGAATTTAATGTTTGAAGTGTTGTTGGACGTGTTTTGCCCCACTAGCGTCGGGTTTGTAAAGTATTTTTTCCTTTGACTCCCTTCACAATTTGCACGTTTTTATTTTATATTCAATCAACTGTTTGTCCGAAGTTTGTTTCTAAGTCGAAAACCACGAGTTTATGCCGATGTGGTTTATGAGTTATTGCACGTTTTATTCCATTTTAAAAGTTTGTTTGACGTCCTTTGCCTTGCAGTACGGTATACGGTTTTATGTGGTGCCTTTTCCCTTAGGTCCCTTACAATTTGCACGTTCGTTTAATTTTCGAAGTTTGTTTAAAGTGCTTTGTTTTTACTTAGATATCGGGCGGAGTGACCTAAACTTCGGGCGGAGTGACTTCGGGCGGAACGACTATCGGGCGGAACGACCGGTTACCGTTTTGCCAACTGTGGGGCTTTGTAGTACTTTTTCTCTTGGGTTCCCTTCAATTTACACCATGGTTTTGCATGATTGATCTTGAATTGTGTGTCTGACGTGCTTTGCTTCTTTGTTTGATTGAGATGTTCGAAAATTCTTAATGTGCTCTGTTTTGCAAGCGCTGAGTTTGTGTAGTGCTTTTTCTCTTTGCTTTGGTTTTGCGTTGCGCTTTTCTCTGAAGTCCTTTCGACTTTTTGCAACGGTTTGTTCAATTATTTGTTAGCAGTTTCATTTTGTCATTTAACACCATGTCAGTTGGTGCCGAATTTTAGCTTTGTCCCATTGCCCTTGTTCGGTCTAGAAGATGTTCCCGTATATCTACTAGTCGTCCTTGCAACTAGCACTGCTCAATTGTTTGTTAAGGCTGGCGTCCAGTGTTTTGAATCGCTCCACTTTTTCCTATCGGTTGATTTTTCTGCTCTTTTGTTCCTTTATAGAACTATTGTTCTGAGTGTCTTTTCAGTTCGGTTTTCCCGTTGCATTGTTCGTTTTCCTGTCCAATGGTAGCCTGAAAGGGTGTCTAATGCCCTAGTCGGATTACTGACGCTCAGGCTGCCATCCCTTGGGTGGGTTTCGGCGCACTCCTCCAGCGCTTCTTTTGGTCGTTGTAGTATCCTCTCGTGTTTCCCACCCAAGGGGTGGCAGCCCAAGTCGTGTTATTGGTCCTCTCCTTCGGTCTGTTTCATTCAAGACGTCTTTTCCCCTGCTCTTCGGATTTAAGTTCTGTTTCGAAGATGGATCTTCTTTTTCGTGTGTTTTGCGATTCTATTCCCCTTGTAACGAGGCATTTAACATCTCATCAGTTTTGCAATTGACTATTAACGCCATTCTATCCTCGCTTTAAGTGGGACTATGGTTTTGTGCCATTCGCCTCATTTTTCACGTTGCACTGTTCGCTTTCCCGTCCCATGGTAGCCTGAAAGGGTGTCTAATGCCCTAGTCGGATTACTGACGGCTCAGGCTGCCATCCCTTGGGTGGGTTTCTGCGTTGTTTCTTCCGCGCTCCTATTTACTTCGTTGTTGTATTGTTTCGTTTTCTTCTCCCACCTAAGGGGTGGCAGCCCATTGATCATTGTTTGTCTGCCGCGCTGTTTGTTAGTCTACTTGCATGAAAAAAGCTGTTTAGTTTCTGTCATTTGTCCTTCTGACAGTCCCGGCTTCCCGTTTTAAGAGCAGTCAACATGAAAGGGCTCATCAAGTTCTTCCTTAATCGTCTGCACATCAGATCTATGCTTGGTTCATAGACTTGCTAATTTTGCTTCTTGACCATGTGTTTTTTGTTCTCTATTGAATGGTTAGGTTTGTCTGCAGTGCCTCGTTATCCACATCCGTTGATTTTCGACTTTGTTTGCTTTGGGATCCCTCCCGTTCCTTCCAATTCATGTAGCGACTCAAGTCGTCCTTTCCATTCTGTGGATGGCAGAATGCCCATCCCGGCTTTGCCATACTATTTTTAAGAAGCCATTGTGTTTTCTTTGATTTTACGTTGGTCTGCGCCATAAAGTTGTCTGGCGGCGTCCCCCTCCCCCTTTCCATGCCCTTTTGGTCTAGTTACAGGTTTCATTCCGCGTTTCAAAACCTTTTCTCGCCATGCATGCAAGGTGTGTCCATGACTATGACCTTGGCGGGTGCCAGATTATTGCTGCGAACCTTAGCAACCGGAGGCACTTATCTTGGTCTTGCATTGGGTGGGCTTCCTGTCTCACCACTGCACTGCATGCGTTCTGCGGATTGTTGGCTCTCACGTGCCCTTTGCATGACACTTGGCGCGTTCTAGATTGTTAATGTCGCACCTTGCTCTTTAATCTGCCGGCCCTATTTTTGAGTATTTACAGTGAAAAAGAAATGTTAGAATGGCTAATCTCTTGTCAAGTATGTAGATATCTCTTGCCATCCAAGACTCGCTCTCGTAATTCCGTTTTTTCCAGTCGAGAAAATGAGGGTCTTTTGCAAGAAATGATCAGTGCTATGTAAGAAAGTACTTCATGATCAACATTTTCAAAATTCCATCCCTGTTTGTTAATTATCCAAGAAGCTCTGCACTGTGAAAACTAGATAGTTTTGTATGTCCAGTCGTTGGACCAAAAGCCTTAGTAGCCTGGTTTTGGTGCTTTTTCAAGGTATTAAATCCTACTATCTTGTCAAAGAGTTAATGCTTTGTTTTGAAACTTGTAACATTTGTTCTCTAAATCAAGAGCCTTCATTATTTCCAATTTATGCAACTCCAGAAATCCTTATTTTTCACTATTTATGCTATCTCCCTCATGCTTTTGTAACCACGCCTGCATGGCAGCTCCATCATCAAACTATTCTTCATTCGTTGAAATTAGGTTATGTGCTCTGGTCAGAACTCCTATCCCCAGTCAGGGCATCGGTGGCACTCTAATTTTCTCCCCTTGGGGTTATGCTAACAAGTTGTGCAGGCTCTCTTCTTGTTGATTGTTTAGTTCCCTCTAAGAGAATTAAGTGGAATTAGCAGCAGCCATTGTGAAAGTCGCGTGCAGAGGTGGACGACAATCTTACCATGTTAGCTTCTACTTGATTTCCCGCTTGAAGTCTTCATCAAGTTGACGAACGATTTAATGATACTTGAAGGGGAAGACAATGTTCTGTTCTGAGTCTTTGACCTGTACGTTTTGTGAGCTGCATGTGTCGCACCTGCATCGTGGCCCACTGATGAGTTTGAACTGATCCAATCCTAGCCCACTGACAGCTAGTTGTACTTGTCTGTTTGCTTTTCGTGGTCTCCTCCTTCCACATGACGATCCATTGTCCTTGGCGTTTTTTATTTTAGCTAGTTCAATATGCTGTCATTCATAACTGCCATCGAGGGTTTGTTTTTCGAAGTGCTGTTTCTTTTGTGGAAGGCATTCTACTTTTCAAAGTTTTTCATTGCGGTTCAGGATATGCTCGCCTCGCGTTCGAACTTCTCCTTCAGACTGTATTGTTTGAAAACAATACAATACAATACATTTTATTTTGCAAACATTATTACATTAGAGATTTCATTTTTGGCAGAATTACAATGGGTAGGTTTAGTTACAAAAAGTATGTGTATTCTTATTTGTAATTTTAAGAGTTTTCTTTTTTGAATGCCTAGCTATAGACTAAATTAACTGCGGGTTTTCGTGTTAGCCACTAGTCATTTTATGTTATGATAAGTATAATAAATGGATGTGTCCTTATAATAATATAAATATATACGTACATACATACAATTTACCTATAGTATAACTATAATTATTAATCATAGCAAAGTAATTATAATTATAATAATATATGAAAATGTAATTATTGGTATCAATAGAGAGTAGTTGTATTACTGAACAAGCAATTATTGTGTGTTCTGTGCTTGCTGTCTCTGTACCAAGAGCACCTTAATTTTCTTTTTGAATAAATATGTGTTTTTAAATTCTTTGGTTGGAATTTATTTCCATAGGTCAGAAGTTATAGCACTAATGGTTTGTTTTCCTAAGTTTGTTTTGAATTTTTGTTTGTAAAGATTTTGATTTGCAACATACCTAGTGTTCTATCTCTGTTTATTATTATTATTTTTTTTTTGCAAAATCAAAGTAATCGTCAAAAATAGATGGTAGCTGATTTGTTTGCCATAGGTGGATAAATCTTAAAGAATTCAATTTTAAAAATATTTTGGGCTGTTAGCAGATCTAGGAGATTGTAAAAAGGTAAAGCATTTGAGGTGTTTTTACCATAGAGTGTTGCAAAGAATAGTATCCTTACTATGTGATTTTGTTTTACTTGTATCTTCGTCAGGTGAGTTTTATAGGCACTTCCCCATGCAACAATTGCATACGTTAAGTATGGGTAAACTAGACTGTAATAAATTGTTTTCATTTGTGTTAACGAAACATAGTGTCTGAGTTTTAAAAAAATACCAGAACTCCTTGATAGGCGTGAGCTTAAGAAGAAGGAGATGTGCAATATTTCAATCCCATCTCCTTGTACATTTCTTAACCTTGTGTTTTTTGTTAGGCTCTTGGTAATTTGCTTCCAAATTAACTCAGTTTTGAAACAATCCAATTTCTAGGCTCAGATTTAAGCCGTCGATTTGATGCGCTTGCGCTCCTCATCTTGGGAGCCTATCCAATCTCCCGTTGTAAAGAGTTCGCAGAGCTTGTGTCTCTGTTCGAAACGGCTAGTCTGCTGCCAATTTGAACATGGCCATGTCGGTTACTTCCCGGAATGTCCCTGGCAAGTCTTGTTGCCCAAACTGTCCGCTAGAATATTGAGGACATTGAGCATTGGCGCTGTAGGCTAGAGGGGATGAAGGGCCGGCCATTTGCTTGTAGAATTCACCGTGGTGGATACAATTCGACGCTAAACAGTGGTTTGTCTTCATGCATCTCCGTTTGTGTTCTCTCGTTGGGTCGATCTGTCATTGTGGTTGTTTTTTCGGCGATTTGAACCCCAGTGAGTTGATTCCAAAATCTTGTGATTTCCGCCTCGAACTTGTGATTGTGCCTGCGCATTGTCGCTTTGAAGAAAGTAAGGTATTCGATGGTCAATCTCTCCACGGCTTCCGGATCGGGGTTCTTGCTGGCCAGATGTTGACTAACATTCGGCTGCCAGCTGTTTGGTCGCATTATGAGCCGCATAATAGTTGGCGCTATACCCCTTCTTTCACGTGCATCAAAGTCCTTGGCCCTAGTGGACCTGAGTTCTCTCTGTCCCATCCTTTTGGTGTTGACTCTATTTAGTCTTGAGTCATGGATGGTTTGGTTGGTTTTTCTCCGTAGTTTAAGTTTTGGCCCTCGTTTGAGTTTAGGAAGCCGGGTTCCATGGCTGTGGGTGTACTAAAACGTGAAACCGGTGGTGGCGGTCGCATGTCTCCATCTCTTATTGAACGAGCGTGAAAGGGACTGCCGCGAATAGTATGCTATTCGCGCCAGTCCCTTACAGAGCGAGTATAAATAAGAGCTGCACACCTCACTTCGGCCCAGTTCGCGTAAGACTCTTTCGACAGTAGGTCGATTATGGCAATCCTTCTTTCCTTTCGCGTTTGTTCTCCGGCCTAATGCATCCGCGCTTTTCCATTTTCCCTCCCTCCCAGTCCCAATGTGTTCAGTCACTTCCAACTCCTACAAGCGCGGTCGCATGTCTCCATCTCTTATTGAACGAGCGTGAAAGGGACTGCCGCGAATAGTATGCTTTTCTCCACTAGGGAGAGGGGGTGGGGAAATGGGCTTGCCATGTTGGGTACCTGTTGGCTGCAGGGGGTGTTGGTGTTTTGTACCTTGTTTGTGCCTGTCGCCGCTGAACCCAAAAATACTTTTCTGAGTTTATTTTGCTTTTTGGCTCGTAATCACAAGTCAAAGTATTCACTTCACAATATTCATAGTTAACAAAATTTAGCCTCGCTAGGAATGGGATGTTTTTAGAAGCTACCATTTAAACTAGGTGGAGTTTATTAGATTTTTGACCGGTCAATCGGCCGGGGTCAATTGACCTGCTTAGGTTAGCTTTCATGAATGCTTAGGCCTACGAGAGGACAACGCTGGATCACCGATGGACCTGGATCAAATAGACCATACTCTCAAAATGAGAGACCTCCTTTGTAGTCCGAGTCTGTGTCGTCTTCTTTAGACGTAGAGTCCATTATTAGTACGTGGTTCTGGTCAGTTCACATACAACGCATACATATAAACTACAGCGCGTTAGGGCTTAGATTTCTGTGCTACTTAGGTCTTAAGTTAGGGCTGGCCAGGCTACTACGAAGTTGATGCGCAAAGTCGTGGTGTGATCGTGGTGGACCTGCTATGTTTTGCCTAGATCCTTGATTGAAAAATCACCGGCAAAGATTTTCATCTTCTGAATTCCTCCATCTGGGTGTCGCCACAACTTTGCATGTCAACGATAATGGTGGAACTCTAGATTAGCCACACCCAAATTTAGTGTTGATTCCGATTCATTTTGGCCCGGCCTAGACTAGAAATACTAATCATTAAAAATGATAAATGTCATGATGAAACAACAGGACAGAGGAAATACTCGATAGGACTTGAGGTTTCGTACTGATATTTCCTGTCTAGTAAATACCATGGCATTTATGGCATTTCTTTCAGCCAAGTCTACCAAGAACAACCAAACTGGGTTGCGACGACGAGTCATCAAGTAGAATTTTTACAGTGGTAGCTTCTTAGTCTAGGATTTTTGTCCTAATAATATAATGATTATTAATGTGAAGAATTATCTTTATTAATACAAAATTAATGAAGGTATTAGAAGGTGCTTGTTTGTTGTTGTTGGTAAACGATGACAAAATTCGACATCAACTATTTAAAGAAATACAAAAAAATCGTGCAAAATTGAAAAAAATCGTGCGTAGCTGTATTCTTCTTTCGGTTTTTCTCCGCCAACGTCGACTCTTCATCGAGAATATGTATGTATTATTCCGACTCTCAGGTTTTTTGTGTTAGGTTTTTTTGCAACAATGTTTTAAGATCTTTTTTGCAACAATGCTTTCGGAAATGTTTTGCAATAATTTTTTCGGGTCTTTTTTGCAACAGTGATTTCAGGCCATTTTCGCAATGATTTCGGGTCTTTTTATGCTACAATATTTTATTTTTTTGCAACAATGTTTTCGGGTCTTTTTTCCAACATTTTTTCCGGGTCTTTTTCGCAACCATGTTTTCGGGTTTTCTTTTTCGACAATGTTTTCGGGTCTTTTTGCAACGATGTTTTCGGGTCTTTTTCGCAAAATTGTTTTCGGGTCTTTTTCGCAACGATGTTTTCGGGTCTTTTTTCGCAACGATGTTTTCGGGTCTTTTTTTACAACAATGTTTTTGAGTCTTTTTTGAAACATTGTTTTCGGGTCTTTTTCGCAACTGCAATGTTTTCGGGTCTTTTTTGCAACAATCATTTCGGGAGTCCCGGTCGTTTTTTATGTTTTCGGGTCTTTTATTGCAAAGCGTCTTCGCAGGTCACTACATCCAGTAGTGTCTTTGGTGTCTATAGGCATTGCAGGCCTGACACAAATAAACTCTCTATTGAGAGTTACAATTTTTGTGGGTCCAATGGCACTAGAAGCGTCTTCACAGGTCACTACACCCAGTAGTGTCTTGGGTGTCTATAGGCATTGTAGGCCTGACACAAGTATACTCTCTCTCTCTTGAGAGTTACAATTTTTGGGGGTCCAATGGCACAGGAAGCGTCTCCACAGGGCACTACACCCAGTAGTGTCTTGGGTGTCTATAGACACTAATAGCCTCTCCTGTTGCAAGTCCTACTGTACCTGCACGTGGTGACCTCTGCTGTACCTGGACCTTGTGAACCAGGGACTGACACAGTGAAAGGACTAGGGGAAGGAATAACCCTGAATGAAAAACCATCCAACAGGGTAACCTACCCACTTGGAGTTTCAATAGTAAAACCCAGCGAGACATTTTGTAAATTAGTTGAGTTTTCTTGGAAAATGCTATCATCCTCATCCCATGCAAAAATATCCAGGCATAACCGGCTGCTCTACGTAATCAAAGCATTTTTCAGTTCAAATTTTCCTAACTATTCAACATCAAGCCTTTTAATTTAGGTTTTTCATTCCTTTCTGGAATTGTCGTCTCGAAATTTTGATCTTTTTTCTATCTAGACCTTTATAATTTTCCAGACATGTATTTTTCCCACTTTTGTTTGCTGACGTTTACTTTTTTGGGTTTCCTGTTTTGACATGATTTTCGATGCTTCCACACCAACACCAACTCTATAGTGTAGTAGAGCACGCTTGGTCAGGGCCAAGAGGTCTGGGTGCAACTCCCAGTGGGGTATATGGAGTTGAAGCAAATCCTAAAACCAACATTAATCGATTGCAATTACGAGAGTTTATGACAGTTTTACATTAATGTACAATTTATTTTATTGATTTTGACGCAAATACTTATAATATACTTTTACTAGCTTCAACGACTTTAAGAATGATTGAACGTATTTGGACAAACGTTTCCACTGTGCAAAAGGCAAATATTTAAGAGTATTCAAAAAAGAATTTGGCTTCTTGACTTGAAGTATTCAAGGATATTCGGGACGGATGATATACGTGACGTATTCTAGTAGTATACAACCTGAATTCTTACGCATACTTTGCATAACATTTATCTCTAGAGTATTCGGACTCGAATATGTGAAGAATGAATGCACAGGGATTTCAACTAGAATACTTCAGATATCCCAAAAATAATATTTCTCCGTGACTTTGAAAAATACTTTCTGCGGTTTGAATATTTTATAATTTGAATATATTACGCATATTTTCCGTGCACTAGATATTTCTACGGTATGAGGATTTTCATATCTGAAGTATGAATATTACTGAAATCTTCAACTAATATTCATTTTGCATCACTCGGACTTGAATACCAATCGAATTTCCCTGAAAACTTGAAGTATGCATGTCTATATTCAAGCATATTCTTTTCGAATATTTGCCTTTTTGCACAGTGTTCCTTTCGGACATTTTAGGCACTTAGCCATATAGCCCACGCAACATGTCAGAAATACACCAAAAACGACAAAATGCAAAGCTAAACACATCTAAATTGTAAAACATGGCTAATATCGACTAGATTCAGAGGCTAGCCCTTTGAAAATGGTGAAAAATAGCCTAATTCAACAAAATGCAAACGCTATAGCCCTTTAAAATGGCCTAAAATCCATAAAACGCACAGGGTTAGCAATTAAACATGATAAAAAATGGCCTCAAATCCACAAAATGATAATGATAACGTATAGCCAATTGAAAATGTTCAAAAAAACGCTAAAAATCAACAAAATGCAAAGGCTATAGCCCATGCAAAATGGTGAAAAACCCAAAAAATCAACAAACGCAAGGCTATAAATGGTGAAAAATGGCGCAATATCGACAAAATGTAAAGGCTATAGCCCATGCAAAATGGTGCAAAATGGTCCAAAATCGTGTAGATGCAAGGGCTATAGTCCATTAATAATGGGCAAAAGTCAAGAATCGACAAAATGCAAAGGCTATAGCCCATCAAAAATGTTCAAAAATGGCCAAAAATCGACAAAATGCAAAGGCTATAGCCCATCAAAAATGCTCAAAAATGGCCCAAAATCGACAAAATGCAAAGGCTATAGCCCATCAAAAATGCGCAAAAATAGCCCAAAATCGACAAAATGCAAAGGCTATAGCCCATCAAAAATGCGCAAAAATGGCCCAAAATCGACAAAAAGCAAAGGCTATAGCCCATCCAAAATGCGCAAAAATGGCCCAAAATCGACAAAATGCAAAGGCTATAGCCCTGCAAAATGGTCAAAAATGGCCCAAAATCGACAAAATGCAAAGGCTATAGCCCATGCAAAATGGTCAAAAATGGCCCAAAATCGACAAAATGCAAAGGCTATAGCCCATGCAAAATGCTCAAAAATGGCCCAAAATCGACAAAATGCAAAAGCTATAGCCCATGCAAAATGCTCAAAAATGGCCCAAAATCGACAAAATGCAAAAGCTATAGCCCATGCAAAATGCTCAAAAATGGCCCAAAATCGACAAAATGCAAAGGCTATAGCCCATCAAAATGCTCAAAAATGGGCAAATATCGACAAAATGCACAGGCTATAGCCCATCAAAAATGCTCAAAAATGGCCCAAAATCGACAAAATGCAAAGGCTATAGCCATTAAAAATGCTCAAAAATGGCCCAAAATCGACAAAATGCAAAGGCTATAGCCCATGCAAAATGCTCAAAAATGGCCCAAAATCGACAAATGCAAAGGCTATAGCCCATGCAAAATGCTCAAAAATGGCCCAAAATCGACAAAATGCAAAGGCTATAGCCCATCCCAAAATGCGCAAAAATGGCCCAAAGTCGACAAAATGCAAAGGCTATAGCCCATCAAAAAATGCGCAAAAATGGCCCAAAATCGACAAAATGCAAAGGCTATAGCCCATCAAAATGCGCAAAAATGGCCCAAAATCGACAAAAAGCAAAGGCTATAGCCCATCAAAAATGCGCAAAAATGGCCCAAAATCGACAAAAATGTAAAGGCTATAGCCCATGCAAAATGGTCAAAAATGGCCCAAAATCGACAAAATGCAAAGGCTATAGCCCATGCAAATGCTCAAAAATGGCCCCAAATCGACAAAATGCAAAGGCTATAGCACATGCAAAATGCTCAAAAAATGGCCCAAAATCGACAAAATGCAAAGGCTATAGCCCATCAAAAATGCTCAAAAATGGCCCAAAATCGACAAAATGCACAGGCTATAGCCAATGTAAAATGGTCAAAATGGCCCATAATCGACAAAATGCAAAGGCTATAGCCCATCAAAAATGCTCAAAAAATGGCCCAAAATCGACAAAATGCAAAGGCTATAGCCCATGCAAAATGCACAAAAATGGCCCAAAATCGACAAATGCAAAGGCTATAGCCCATGCAAAATGCTCAAAAATGGCCCAAAATCGACAAAATGCAAAGGCTATAGCCATCCAAAATGCGCAAAAATGGCCCAAAATCGACAAATGCAAAGGCTATAGCCCATCCAAAATGCGCAAAAATGGCCCAAAATCGACAAAATGCAAAGGCTATAGCCCATCAAAATGCGCAAAAATGGCCGAAAATCGACAAAATGCAAAGGCTATAGCCCATCAAAATGCGCAAAAATGGCCCAAAATCGACAAAAAGCAAAGGCTATAGCCCATCAAAAATGCGCAAAAAATGGCCCAAAATCGACAAAATGTAAAGGCTATAGCCATGCAAAATGGCAAAAATGGCCCAAATCGACAAAATGCAAAGGCTATAGCCCATGCAAAATGCTCAAAAAATGGCCCAAAATCGACAAAATGCAAAAGCTATAGCCCATGCAAAATGCTCAAAAATGGCCCAAATCGACAAAATGCAAAGGCTATAGCACATGCAAAATGCTCAAAAATGGCCCAAAATCGACAAAATGCAAAGGCTATAGCCCATCAAAAATGCTCAAAAATGGCCCAAAATCGACAAAATGCACAGGCTATAGCCAATGTAAAATGGTCAAAAATGGCCCATAATCGACAAAATGCAAAGGCTATAGCCATC